>JAAOAJ010000080.1:0-154573 GCA_013781345.1 Fusarium coicis | reverse complement strand
TGGGGTGCAAAGTTAGACCGATGACGGAGAGACTTTGCGGGAGAAGTCGCGGTGTTTGAGGATTAGCTCGGCGATGAGAAAGCCCGTGTTGCCGTCGGCGGCGGTGATGCCGATGCTTCGAGACATTTTGCAAGTCTCGTGGGTGATCGAGAGGTTGTTAGGATAGAATGTTCAACTTTGGCGAATTGATGTGAAGATGCAGAAGGTTATGTTTGATTGATAGTTAAAGCCTGTGATATGAAATTGATTGTTGACAGTATTTTATATGTTGTTATATGACTTATACTTAAATTTGGCCGTCACATCTGTCGGCTCCCCTCAGGTAACACAACTTTCGTCATCCATGGCAATTGACGTCTGTTATGATGCTCTACATATGTTTGGCAAAATGCCAAACATTGCAGAGTGGTGGAAAAGCTCCGGCAACGCAATTTACGTACAAACGAAGTCATTTTCGAGATTGAGACATTCCATTGCTGAGAGGGCTGACGACAGGATTGCGAGATTGCGAGGTAAGGCGGACGATGCAAACACCAGATCGGCCCAGATCGGCCTAGTCTAATTCGTGAGGTTTCATTTCTAAGACTGCTGTATAAACACCCAAGTCTTAATACTTACCTTAAACTCCATACATATCACTCTAAAGCTATTCAAATAGCCTAAACGCTTAAGTGAATTAGGTAACGGCGAAACTCTCCGTGTCCAATTTAAATGTTTCATCAATGGTTCTTGAATGTTGACGATATCAGAATTTCCCAACTTGGTAAATGTCACGGCCAAAGTGGAGTTCCTTTATACGAACTCCTGCGTTTTAACCTTGTTACAGGCCATGCGCCGTTTCAGACAAGAGAAAAGCCATGATCATCTTCTCCAGGGGATTTTTTTTTCAGCACATAAATACATAGCTAAATCCCACGTATTGACTTTTGCCATTCTCTCATCCCATTCTCTTCAGCTTACCCTCGTCACAAACCTTTACATCTTTCCACCTAAGGCCCGGTGCCATTTCTATTTCTACCACAACACAAAATGCAGTTCGCTCTAGTCTCAGTTCTTTTCGCCGCTAGTGCCCTCGCCATTAACGGGTAAGCCTTGACTTTGCACCTTCATGTTGAGTACAGCTCTGCTAACTCGCCTCATAGTTGCGGATTTCCCGATGGCCCAGACTGTGTCTCACTGGGCAAGGGGAGCGACGGCTTGGAAGTATTCCGTGATAATGATGGCTGCTGCCTCCTCCCCGCTCGTTGCGGTAATGAAGCCGGCGTTAACTGCCGTCGCGAGAATGAGGGCCCCGATGGTCTACCGATCAACAAAAAGAGGGCTCAGAAGAACTACAAGGCATAGATCGAGCGATAGCAAGGAACAGAGGGATGGGTGAACCGTGTGTCGGAGAATTGTGTGCTATTATATGGTCAGGCCTAGCTCAGACAGCAAGAGTGACACTAGATTATTATTGCATTACAAGAAGCACTATTTTGCAATCTGTTGGATACTTCTTTGAAAGGAAGAGCTCATCTATGACTACTCTAAAAACATAGAAATTGCTAGAGAAATATCCCTAAGTTACCTGCGCGGTCACATTCGCGCTGTTGGTCCCGTTTCATGCTGTTCATGTCACCCACGGGGATCTCACATCTAATTAGGTAGTACGTGCAGCAAGCTTAAATCAAGCGGCTAGCATGGAGAAAAGCTCTTATCAAGAAGAAGCTTATTGCATCCCGACCTCATAGTGGCAGTGATATCGGCAAGGATCTTGAGGCAGATGCCGTCGGAGAAACGAATAAACCAAACGCCTGTTCCAAGCTGCTTTGAATAGAGGTTATATGATATATTAGGCCATTGATTCCTTGTCCTACAGCACCGTCCAGACTTCTCTTTATCCTGGGGTCAGTATAGTCTTAATTTCATTATCAAGTTTAGAAACTCACGATACCATTATAACGGTTTAGAGCGATACAGTGTCACCAAGAGTCGTGCGAATATCACACCATGGGGCGAGAAACACAGTAGAGCTGTGAAATCAATTCATGTTTTCTACATCCTGCCGATAAAGCTCTTTCATCGGTCCAAAGTCATGTCTCATAAGAATAGTACATCTAGGAAGCCAGTCCACCCTTGCGGCCAGCCTCCTTTGCTTTCTCACTACCAGGCTCGAAAGAGCCAGATGATGCCTTGCCGCCCTCAGAAGCAATCTCTCGCTGGGTGATCTGTTAGAATGTGATGTGTGTTTGGGCAAGTGGTTGACTAACCTGCTTGTCGGCGTCCATGCTGGCGAATCCGCCAGAGTGGCTGGACTTTCCGCCCTTGGAAGCAATCTCTTGAACCTCTTCCTTGGGTCTGTCTTTGTTAGACATCATCACTCGGAAGTCTTAATTTGGTGAGGGTGGGCATACCGGTTGGCAAAGTTGCCAGGGTTGGTGTTATCGGTGCCAGTCATTTTGATAGTTGTGTAAGTTTCTTGTGTAATAAGTCTTGTTTGTTTGACTCTGTTCTTCAGCCATTGACTGGAATTAATCGTCCTTAAGTATTTTCTCCTACAGTCCTAGGTAAAAGTGGCTCGCTGACAACGCATTTCAATACGCCTACATGACGTCGTTCCCACGCGCCGCGATCAATGTCTCAACTCAATCAACCAATGCCTTATCCTCTATTATTTCAATATGACGTTACTGAAAAGCAAAAGCAACAAAATTCACGGTAAAGCGACGAGCTCGTTGTTTCTATGACGCCCCAGATGTTGCTTTTTCCCCAAGCAATACCGTAAGACCACTTGTCATTGGTGTAAGCTCTAAGCGATCTACATGTTTGCAGGGTTGCATTTCGATTGAATAAAGCGCTGATCGTCCGTGAATGAAATTCACGTTGAGATTAGAGACGGTCGTGTCATCATTGAGTTGAGATGTCCGGTAACGTACCCCTGCATAAGCACGACTTAGCGAAATAATGATAGATTTTACAAAATATCCTCATTCAGAGTCTGAAGGGTTCTTACTCACCAGAAACTATCAGCAAAGATACTAGGGACGAGGTTAAGCAAATGATTTATATGTGAATGCGATGCAACGGTGGCTTACCCCCATTTATCATGTCACCAAGGATTCGGTTGGTTGATAATACACGTGCGCCTCATCAATATCTATTTGGACGATGGATCCTTACAGCAGGGAACGTACACATATGTAACAACACTATCAAGGTCGATTCAATAGCCTGATCCAGAGTCAGAGTAATTCGCCACATGTTACCAAGAGATGAAAAACTCAATATCAGCATATATTAGCATGTATCTGATATTTAATAACAACTTCTCTGCATAATAATCCGGTCATTGAGTGCACGGCATTGGTAATGTCATTGTCCCTAACGTTATCCATGCGCCTGATAAGATACGGAGCTCGACGATAAGATCAGCGTCCACCAATAACAAGCCAAGCCACAACGTCATTCTCCCTTACGTAACCGGCTTATTCCCGTCATCTCACCCTTCACTCAAGTCACCGAGTCGGCGACTTAATCTCTCACTAACAAGTCACCAAGAAATCACCAGCACAACTCTAATCTCAATGACCGAGTCGCAAGATCGTCAAAGCAGCGCAAGATCACCAAGCGCTGTACCTACCCGGACGCGTGTAGCTCGCGTGGCTTGCAAGGCGTGTCACGCAAGACGGGTAAAGTGTGACGCCGCTGATGGACAGCCGTGTTGGCACTGTCGGACGCGCGATGTTACTTGTGAGTTGATAGACTCGAAACGTGGAAAGTGCGTAGAAACGATGTGATGTGATGAGGAATTGTGACTCACGGGTTTGTAGATATGCTAGGCGAAGTAATGCGCAACGCGTGTCGAGAAGACAGCAGGCGCAGAGTCCGGTTGACCAACATGATACCATGAACGACAGTATCGCAGTGATTACGCCTCAAAGCAACGAAAATTCCCAGTATCAAGATCAAGGCCAGCCTTACCAATCGAATATCGCACAGAGTAATGAGCCAGGTTCTCAACAACAGAGCTTATCCGGGAACGACAAATCATACTTCCTGGGCGACTCAAGCAGTTTATCATACATCGTCGAGATGATATGTAGTCCAAGAGGTGGTGTCAGCGAGCCCGTCAAAGTCCACTATCCTATACCAGCATCAATAGCAGACCGCGCAATTATCCCAACACGGCCGCAAGTAGAACCACTCAGCGTACGAGATGCCTTGACGATGCCGCCAAAAGAAATATCCGACCGCCTCGTATATACTTTCTTCGAGATCATCCATCCGCCTTATCCGGTGATAGACAGGCGCGCCTTTTCTGAGCTGTACAGACAGGGCAAAGCTTCACCTATGCTGATGCACGCGATGTTCCTTGTGACGTTCATTCTGTGTGATGAGAGTCTTATACAGGCTGCTGGATTCAATGATCGGACTGCTGCTCGCAAACATCATTATCTTCGGGCGAAAACGCTGTATGATGTTGATCATGAGACTGATAGGAATGTCCTCACAGCAGCAATCTTCCTTTTGGGGTTTTGGTGGAATGGGCCAGATGATCAGAAAGATTCTTGGTTCTGGCTTGGATGTGCCACGTCTTGTGCGCAGTCTCTGGGGATGTATCGATCGTATGCGGACCAGCTACTGTTTGTGAGTTGATGCTGACCTGGTCGCAGAACGGTTGCTTCGAGGCTGAGTCCTGAGAAAAGAGCGTTGCGGAAACGAATCTGGTGGTCCATCTATGTTAGTCAAGGGAGTAAAGCAATTGAGTGCCCCTACTAACATTTTTTTAGACTCGCGACCGACATACAGCAGCATGTCTCGGCAAGCCATGCAGGATCAGGGACGAAGATTGCGACATCGAACCTCTGACCGAAGAAGACTTTTACTTTGACGACGACCACAACGATCCCCTAATCACCCGACAAGAAGAATACCATACGGCTATCGCAATAGAGATGACGAAAGCCGCCGAGATCCGTGAGTTCATCTCTACCGATGCCCCTTCCGCTCAGGTTACTAATTTTTGTCCAGTCGGAGACATCGTAATCGCAGAATACAGTCCTCGACGACCTGACTTGGAACAATACAAACCAGAGCGTCTGAAACAAAGACTTGAACAGTGGGAAGCGCAGTTGCCCAAATGCATGCAGAGGGCGCCGCTAGATGAGACACTGGGTCCAGCTTTCTGGGCAACCCAGTTACACATGGCGTACCAGTAAGAATTTCAGCGCCGACCAGCGACGAGCTAGCTAATGGGTAACAGAAACTACTATATCCTCCTGTTCCGGCCCAAGGCAATTGAAGACCTCACACCGTCTGAAGCCGAAGGAGATATTTGGGCTCGACGGGCAGCTGATTCCATTACTCGCATGACCGAGGATCTCCTCGCCGTCGGAGCAATGAGTAAAAGTCAAATGCACATGCAAGTCAAACCTGGTCTCCAATTCTCCTCAGAGACTAACATATTCCCAGTGTCCCCGCCGTCTTTGGCGCCCTCTCCATCCACACCCTCGTCATCTGCCGCAAGGATCCCATCCGACGCCAACTCGCCGGCAACAAATCACGGCAATGCATCCTCGCCCTAAGCGAACTCGCAAAACACTGGCCCGTAGGACTATGGATCATGAGATTCTTCGGTAACCTTATGAGAAGACTCACAGGTCAAGGATCGGCTGTCTCAGCAGGCTCAATAGTTGACGTGACGTCGCGCATTGCCAACTGTAACCGCAATGAAGACTCTACGTTGAATGCCTCTGCGGAAGTCAGCAGAGCAAAATATCAGACTTTGGCGGAAAATTGCCGTCCGTTCACTGACGCGACGAATGCTCAGGTCGCTGGCGCTGTGATGGAGACGAATGATTTGTTCCAGCAGCCGGCAGATCAATTCGGGTTTGATAATTTCTGGGCGGAGGATACTATCGATGTTGATCTACTGCTTCAGCATGGTTTATGTCCATTGCTGCCAGGCAACTTTGGTACTTTCCCACCAATGGCAGATTCGCAAGGCTTTTAGAGAAAGATGGAACTCTCGTCATGCTGGCGAAATGCAGTTCTTTCAACAGGGTGTGAAATCTATCTATTCTATGCGTCGCTATTCTATAATGCTTTTCTTTTCAACCTCGTCTATCGCCCAAACTCAAGTGACACAGCCAACTTTCGGCTGGCCCAAATTACGTATCTCCTCTCCAAATCATTTTCTGTCGTGCTTTTAGATCTTTGAAGCAAATTTGCTCTTGGCTCGCAGCTTCTTGCCATATCTGAAGAACAGGTACGGGAAGGGCGCCATGGCAACCGTCAAGAAAGCAAGAAGACTGGAAGCCCACTGATATCCAAGCGTATCGTACATCTGGATACCAAACAGTGGAAATGCCGCTTTACGATTGTTAGTGATTGTTGAGAGTAAAAGGAGTGAATTTAACGTACCTGCGAAAGAGCATCGGGCAAAGCTGTTGGCTGCCATGGCAGAAGCGGCGTACTGAGGATAAGCGTCGACCAAGAAGGTAAAGATACCAGTGAAGACAAGCATCATGCTACAAGCAGTCGTTAGTGCAATATCAGAAATATCAGGTCAGAGAAACTTACCCGCATCCAAAAACTCCGGATCCAACGATAGGCACAATCCAATGAATGCTAGAATATGTCGTCCAAGCAAACCAAAATAGACCGATAGGGATAAGAATCGCTCCAAGAATACAAGGAGGTAACCTGTACTCAGGCTCGCTGATGGCCTTGCCAGTTTCTTTCTCCTGTTCCGCCAACCAGCGAAGTCGAAGTCTGGCCCAGAAGGGAGTCGTAGCCGTTGCGATAACAAATCCGACCAGAATTCCCAAGAATGTCATTCCAGTCTGCCAAAGGCTCATACCGTGGTTTGTTCGGAAGATGAGAGGAAAAGCACCGAAGAATAGGTAAAGAATACCAAGGAGGATGGCAGAGTAGAGGTCCAGGCATAGACACATGGGCTCCAGGAAGAGCAGCTGGAACGGTCGAAGGACTGAAAGCTTCAGCGTCTCAAGAATCGGCTTCTTCGTATGCTCCATCGGCGCTCTATACGCCTCATTCCCAGTCTCCTTCCTCAACATCCTCGCCTTCTCCCTCAGCAAAATCGGATGAAACGTCTCGGGCGCAAACACCACAATAGCCACCATAACAAACGCAGCCCAAATCAACATGACATAATACGTCCACCTCCAATTTGTATTATAATTAATAAACCCTCCAATCAACGGCCCAATAGCCGGTCCAATAAACGGCGCCAACGACACCAAACTCATAGGTTTCTGAATTTCATGCCGTTCGAAAACATCACCCGCTGTTCCACCTGCAACGCTGAGGAATGAACTACCAGCGAAACCGGTGAAGAATCGCGCGATGATCATGGTCTCGATGTTTTGCGCTACGGCGGAGGGGATCGTCCAGATTATGAACATGGCCCATGAGACGAGGTAGATTGGTCGGCGGCCGTAGTACTCGCTCAACGGGCTTGTGAGAACGGGACCGAGAGCGATTCCGAGGACAAAGGTTGAGAGGCCGAGGGTGGCGACGATTTGGGAGCAGTGGAATTCGGCGTTCATTTGGGTGTAGGTAGCTGTGTAGATTGAACTTGCGCATGTTCTGAGGATATTAGTGACTCTGAGAGGAGAGGTGAGATTGGAGGCTTACACGCAGAGACTTCCCATGCATGCGATCGAAACAATCATCCATTTTCGCAACGTCGACATACTCCGTGGACATAAGGGATCCTTGTCGCCATCCCACGAGACTTCAAAGGATTCGCAGTCGGTCGTCAAGTTGCCAGCCTCAGTGGTTTGATCACTAAGATTCGCATTCTGATCATCTGTGTTATTTCCAGCTATTGGCGAATTCTTTTCAATATCCGTTAAAGACTCGCGGTCCAGAGAAGCTCGCTGTTGATCTTGGGACATGTTCCCGCCGCGAGGAACTTCTTTCTCGCTCATCGTGTCGTTATAAAATGATACTGGTCAAACATGCCAAGACCCTGTTTTTTCGCATGGGATACTGACGTATTTATCCGTCAAAGAATGAATTTGCGGCTCCACGGCACGCATCAGATTTGTAATGACGCTCTCTTTTTTACGGAGATAAGATGTGGGTATATCTCGTTATCTTAAGATGCCTCGGTGTCTTGGGGCGTTAGTTTCGTTAGTTGGTGCACTGTGATAGGCCCGGTTTTTGTGATTGCAAGGGTGATTTGGCCACCTCGGTTTTTGGCGCGGTTTTGCAAGAGTCGGCGATTAAGGCTCATGGGAGAATTACCAAGCGGAATGAGATTGTTTGTGGAAGGGCGTGGTTTTGCATGGTGGTTTGAAAGGAGCTTGGAGAATATGCCGAGTATTTCCGTATTTAAAGAGCGAGGTTGAGCCTTTGTTGGCATTATTGCTACGAATTGCCTGATTTTGACATTTCTTTGACACATGCCGATGAGAATCACTGAATATTTTCAGGAGATCGGCTCGTCTGTGAGCTCAAACAGTCTTACGAGACATGTGAGTGACTGTTTGCCTGTAATTATCTCTCTGACGTCCTTGTCTCTAGTAACAGAAACCTACCCTGTAGTCGTGCCTTAAACCAATCTTTTTTCATGAATAGACTCGAAAATGCAGTAAAACTGAAAGTTAAGAGAACTCGATCTAAGGAGTGTGCGAATGTCTTTCGTATGTATTTGAGGTTCTCTCATGGTGTTTTGTTGGCTTTGGGGTCCTGGTGTATTTTTTTGTCCCCTTCGTTAATCAACCAGTCATCACTTTTGTTCACACAAGTTTCTCCTCGTTAATCGAGCTACAACCCACAGCCTTCGCGTGAATCACGAGCCGCAATGGATCAATCACCAGAAAAGCCCGTGTTTTTGTATGACTCCTTCCCGACCTCTTCCAAGTCACTTCTAACGGATCTAGCGACATTGACAACTGTCTATACTCGCGCAGTACGTCAGGACTCACCTTAGACAAATCTCCCTGCAGAACCTAACGCAGCCAGATGACAAAGTCCTTGAGCATATGGGCAAGAACATCGACGACTACTTCAAGAAGCATCTCGGCCTCTCCCCAGACGCCGCAGAACGCCTCCACAAGGATTACTCCCAGCAATACGGCCAGGCAATCGAAGGGCTTGTACGCCACCACCAAATTGACGCGTTGGAATACAACGCGAAGGTCGATGACGCGGTCCCATTGGACGATCTCATCAAGCCCAACGCCCAATTACGACAATTCCTCGAGGATATTGATACGTCGAAAGTGAGACTTTGGTTGCTAACTAATGCTTATGTGAACCACGGGAAACGGGTTGTGAGACTGCTGGGCGTGGATGATTTGTTTGAGGGGTTGACGTATTGTGATTACTCTCAGGTACCGTTTGTTTGTAAGCCGCATAAGGAAATGTTTATGAAAGCTATGAGAGAGGCTGGCGTCTCTGATGTTTCGAGATGTTATTTTATTGGTAAGATGAATTTCTCATCTTTTGTGAGGCCTTTACTGATCCTTTCTCAGATGACTCTCATAAGAATTGTGTCGGAGCAAGGGACGCTGGCTGGACTGCTATTCACTTTGTGGAAGAGGGACTTTCTGTACCTGATACACTAGCATCTCAGCATCAGATCCGCCATCTTGAAGAGATGCGATCACTGTATCCCGAGTTCTTTAGAGATAGAAATTGATACTGTCTCTGAGTGTTACCCCGCCAGCCCCTGTCAAATGGCCAGGATTAGTGTCCCACTGCACGTCAATTGCTTTTTATCACACCGCGTGGTGTCTTGTCACACGCGTCTCATCGCGGCCATCACTCAGGATGGCACCACGTCCTCGTGGGCTGGAGATCCTGCGGACTACCCCAGGAGGCGTCTCATCGATGTTGATGGCATTTCTCTCATCGTTGCTCAATTCGATGTAAGCTTTACTGGCACACGAGGGATAGGACCGAACTAATTCTGTAGGCGCTTAAACTAGCGTCGCTAAGTCGAGATCGTATAACAAAGGAACTGCAGGAGCCGAGGGATAGACTGCTTTGGCAGCCGAGAGCCCATCTCATGAATTATTCTTGGACGGAGTCCGACCACGCGACGAGAAAGCTAGCTCCAAAGTTCTCATCATGACAGTTTTCTTTGGCGAGAACGACAGTAGATACATACGACAAATGACTTCGATAAGCACGCACATCTTTGACTGGCGTCACGTTAACCGCCTCAGCTTTGAGTTCATGGACGACAGCATAGAGCGATGTCTTGGCGATGTGGAGTATGAAACAGAGCAATCCGCTCGCGTGTCGCTAAGATTCCCAGAACACGGCAATTCCACAGGATTTTTTGAGATTGACGGTGGAAATGGTGAAGAGATCGAGAGCTTCGAGGTTCAGTCTGACAAAGATATTATCTTTGGACTCAAGGTAAGATCGCTCACTAAGAACGGGGAGAGCAAAGGCTGACATTTCAAGTTCAATCTCAACACCAATCGTACTGAGCTTGTGAGTCACGGTGACGATCCCTTTGATAGGCCGTGGACCAAGGCTACTCCGCGTGGTCAAAAGATCATTGGCATGTTTTCTCAAGGCGCCGAGAATCAATGGGGTGTAAGTTTCATCCTCCTTCTATTCCCAACACTTAAGATACTAATATTATCTCATAGGCTAAGGCGTTCCACAATTTGGGCTTCATTTCTACTAATGAGGCACAGCAATAGATTAGATGATAGATATGTTTGAATTTGAATACTAGATTGTGTGCTTATTCTATGTCGCTCATGAATCCTACCAATCCTTCATCTGCAGTCAGCCCAAAATGGTGCTGACATAAGTTCTCTGTGCCTTGACCAAAATCTCCCTCATTCATCTTTCTTCATACGAATCAACTATTTCTTTGAAAGTCAGACAAGATATGGAACCGCCAAAGAGAGTACTCGTCACAGGCGGAAGCGGCTTCTTGGGGGGACATGTAGTCCGACAACTTCTTGAGGATGCAGAAACAACTGTCGCTATCGTCAGCCGCCATCCCAAGATGCCAGCTGATATTGCTGACGAGTCTCGTGTCTCTCTTCATGCGGCCGACTTGACCATACCGAGCCAGATTGAACAGGCCTTTGAGGCGTTCAGCCCGCATGCCGTTATTCATACAGCTTCGCCGTCTTATATCGACACACCTGCGAATCTGACCAAGGCAAATATCGATGGGACGAGAGCACTGCTGAAGGCTGCTTCAGCTTGTGTTGATACACGCGCCTTTGTGTTTACATCCACTGATTCAGCAGTCATACCCACACAAGAACCTCTATCTGAAGAAGATTCTGCTCTATATGATGAGACGAACGCCCCGAATGCTTATGCAATGTCAAAGGCTGCCGCTGAAGGACTCGTCATTGCTTCGAACTCGGAACAGCTTTGGACTGCAGCTATACGAATACCAGCCACGTATGGAGAATATGATATGAACTTCGTGCGTCAACTCGTACAAAGCATTCGAAGAAAAGAGCATAAAATGCAAGTCGGCAACGATAAAAAGGTCTTTGAGGTCTTGTACGTAAAGAAAGCAGCTGAGGCACATATTCTCGCCATGAAAGCCCTTCTGGACTACGAGAAACGTGACATGGCTGGGGGCCAGGCATTCTTCGTCTCAGATGGAAGACCACAGAAATTCTTTGACTTCTCTCGCAAGTGCTATGCCGCAGCTGGATATCCTGTTGCATTGGAGGAGGTTACCAAGATTCCATTCTTTGTGATGCAGGCGATGGCGTCGACGGCTGAATGGGTTTACTGGGTTATGACGTTGGGATACATCAAGCCTGCCATGCGAAGGAGTGCTATCGATCATCTTGACTCTGGGTGCTGTTGGTCACTGGATAAGGCCAAGGGGGTGCTGGGATATGAGCCTGTTGCGGATCAGGATGAAGTTATCAGGAAGACTATGGAGTGGGGAATGAAAGCTTTGTGAGCGACTGCTGGACGTGGAGTTCTGCATTTCCTTAACCCTTGTCTTAAGTGAGACTATATGCAGCTAGTACACGTACTGGAAGTATTTATTCTTGAAATCAGTTTCATCAAGCAGTCCCGCCTCCCAAGCTCTCTGCTGATTCTCAGGAGTATGAAGGTCTCGTCTTGACCTATTCCTCATCCATAAGAGTACCCAGAGCGCAATAAGACTCGCCACCTGAATGGCAATACAAGTAAACATCATGCCCACTCCAAGCTCGTACTGAGGCGCCTGGTTAGACTTGAAGAAGAATGGTCCGACAAAGTTTCCCAGACAATACCCGATCAACAATATGGCGTTGGTCGTAATCTTCTTCGTGTGCCCTGCTGTATTGGCCATTGAAACGGACATGCTAAGCGTCCAGGTTGCTGTGTATGAAAAAGACATCCATAGACATGCTAATCGAGCATATGCGTCGCTGTGAGGGAGGAAGTGAAGACCGAGAACGCCAGCGAGGAAGGGGACTAGTCCGAGGAGCATGACTGGGATTCTGGAATTTCTCATGACGGAAGCTCCCCAGCTATGAGGGAATCGTTAGTTTTGTTAGTCTGTAAGAGGTTTAGAGGACTCACCAGGCCAGCACGCATGCGACTAGTTGGACTGCACCGGAGGGCATCTGATATAGTGTCGTGTCGAGAGTACTGAAGCCAGCACCTTTAATAATGAGACCTTGGAACTGAGATAAGCCAGTTAGTAGCACTCCGAGAAACAAGGAGGGGATGTCTACCGCAGATAAGCCCCCATTGGGTGAGTTACTAGTCAGAGCAAACAAGAACAACAACCAAGTCTTCATATCAAACATCGCCTCCCAAAACTGAACTATCTTAAAGTGCTTATTCTCAATACCCGTACCATTCCCCCTCACCCTCGCCACAACTCTCGCTCTCTCATCAGCCGTCAAGAAATTCGCTCTCATAGGAGCGCCCGGAAGTAAGAATAGGAGTATAACGCCCCAAGCAACAGTGATAGACCCCCAGATGATGAAAAGCACTCGCCAGGATGGTAGAGTAGACTTGACATGGCCTATACCAAAACTGGCTATGCCAGCGATGATGTAGCCCATGCCCGCTGAGCCAATCCATATACCCATACGGAGAGGTTGTTCTTTTCGCATGTAGTACATGCTAAAGAGGAGCATTGTTCCGGGATTTATGGCTGCTTCGAGGGCGCCGAGGAGGACGCGCACGACGATGAGGGTTGTGAAGTTGTTGACGGCTCCATGCGCCATGAGTACGGTGCCCCAGGCGATGACCTAGAAAACCTCAGTAAAAAATTAATGGGCTGGAACTTGCAAGGGACCTACAGTTCCTGACATGAAGTAGTTGATCGGAAATCGTTGAAGGAACATGCTGGTCGGAAACTCCCAGATGAGATAGCCAAGGTAGAATATCCCGCCGGTCCAAGAGAACTCATCTCCCTTGAGGTTGAGATCTTCTCGTAGGCCAAACACAGCTGCATAGCTGATAGTGTTCTTATCAATTGACTGCAGTGCGTAGGTGAAGCAGAGTAGAGGCATAAGTCTCAGATCCAGTTTCCATCGTAGTGCCTTGTCAAGCTCAGGACTTGCCTCGATTTCGTCAGCGTCACGGCAGAGAGTCAATGCTTCAGCTGTGGAGGCATCATTTATGGTTCCCTCTTTGATAGATTGGGTATGTTTCATGTCGTCTGTTATTTTCTCTGCCATTTTGTCGTTAGTCTGTATGAGCGGTAGTCGAGGTGAAGCTCTACGTTTAACGTAGACATGTTCAGACTTTATATTGGTCCCCTCGTCTGGTCATTTGAGGATACATGATTGTTGATCAGTGGATAAGAGGTTGCAATATCCGCGGGAAAACAGCATGCTTATCATTACCCCTCAGCTACAATGTAACGTTGATATCGAGCATGAATCGTACCAGATAGCTGTATACCTCTAACCGGGTCTATAATCTGTATGCCGATAAACAAAGCATTAGCCTGCCTTAAACAAGTTTTCGTACCGCTTAGTGCTATGCGAATTAGGTACTTGAAAAACTATAATGTCACTGCTCAGTGTTTTGGGATTTACAGATAGAATAATGACTACCAAGGTCTAAAGACTCTCAGCAACAATAAAGTCAGTCAACTCGACTTTTGGTCGATTCAGACCTTTATCTGGAACTTTGCGCCAGCATCGCTAGAACTGACATGGTCTTCCAATTCTAGAATCAATCTCGCAACTAAATGCGATCCGAGGATGCCAGATCCTCCCTGCCGACGCCTGAGGTGAAAGGAATGAAAGTTATCTGGGGACCCAAGTATGTCTCGAGCAGCCCTGGTAGTATACCGGTCTGAACCGGGACACACAGGCTTTACAGACCACGATACAGAACATCTGGAAAATTGGCTGTTAATTCTGACCAGCAAAACGTCTGGGCTGGCATGTGCCATGTACTTTCCGGAGCATAAGTTTTCCGCGGTTGCGCGGGAAACATCCAAACCTACTTGTCCTGTTTCCCGAGATCGGATAAAGTTGCCGAATGTCGACTGATAAAGAGGATTGAGATACTGATTATACAAGATACAACACTACGATTTCTCATAGTACATTGACAGAATGGCATCCCCGCATCCGTACCAGCTGCTGCCTATCGATGAGAGAGTCAAACGAGTTTTGACTGCAACCCCTCTTATAGACGGTCACAATGATTTACCTCAGCAGCCCAGAGCTTGCTTCCACGGCAAGATTCATAATAATGACAAGTTCGATCTAGAAAAGGGCTTTGAGCGGGGAATGACAGATATTCCTCGTCTCAAGAAAGGTTCGTCTATACCTGCCTTTATTCTCAACTGGATGCTGACATTTTCTAGGCGCCGTGGGTGGCCAGTTTTGGTCTGTCTGTGTTCCATGTCTCAGGTCAGCAGAGAACTTCACCACACCAGAGTACTCAGACATGGCTCGAGATGCCATTGAGCAAATCGATCTAACTCTTCGCCTGGTCGAGTCTTATCCAGAGACATTCCAACTTATTAGTGGTCCTTCGGAAGTCAAGGATGTTTACGCCAGTGGTAAGATTGCTTGCTCTATTGGCATTGAAGGACTGCACATGGCAGGCAATAGCATCGGTATCATTAGAGCTTTCTACAGGCTCGGAGTGAGATATGTAAGCAACACAGAACTCACTTGCTTGAGACTTCATACTGAGTTGAATAGTGTACCCTCACCCATGTCTGCAACAATGCCTTCGCGGATAGCTCCACTTCAAAGGTTGGTCCAGTTCACGGCGGTCTATCTGACCTAGGAAGGGCTGCTGTCAAGGAGATGAATAGGCTTGGTACGCCACTTCGCGCCTTTCTTTCGAACTGAGCTAATTGTCTAGGCATGATTATTGATCTATCTCATGTTTCTGAGGACTGTGCGAGTCAAGCCCTCGATCTCTCGAGAGCGCCCGTCATGTTCTCTCACTCCAACGCAAAAGGAGTATTCGACTGCCCCAGAAATGTCCCTGATCATATCCTCGATAAAGTACCCGCCAATGGCGGCATAGTCATGGTCACCTTCGTCCCAGAGCATGTCACAACGCGCCGATGCGATGCCAAGATGGAAATGGTGGTCGATCATCTCTTTTACATCGCCGATCGCATTGGCTGGGATCACGTTGGTCTTGGATCTGATTTCGATGGTATTGCTAGCGTCATCCCCGGCCTTCAGGATGTAAAATGTTATCCTCATCTTCTGAAGGCTATCCTTGATCGTGGAGCGAGTGAAGAGCAGTTGGCCAAGGTGGTTGGCGAGAATATTCTTAGAGTCTGGGCAGGCGTCGAGAAAGTGAGAGATCAGATGAAAACTGAGGGAGTGCTCCCGGTGGAGGATGTGTTCAAGGATCGGAAGTGGTGGAGATATGATGGGTATTATCAGATGGAAGATCCTGATCCTGAGGATAAGCTTGGGCTTGACTGGTATGGGGTACCCCCACCAGATGAGGGTCTATACCTTAAGGAATAGGGGACGAGACGGCTATAAGATCTTATCAGATCTAGAAAGATTACAGCAGTTCTGTTTGGTCACGGAGGGATAGCAGATTTAGAGGATAGGAACGAAGTGGAAGTTATTTAATCACGTGTGTGAAAGTAACTAGTCACTATCAACGAGAGAACCTATCTCATAGACCTTTAATCATACAGAGCCCCACACTGATGGTTTATGACAAGGGTAAAATAGAGAATGGCAGTCTACTGGCGTGGCTCAACAGGAGTCTCAAACCTCGCGGTTCCATCCTTCGGTTGGAAGACACCCTTATCGGCAGCCTCCAGGCTGTTTCCATCAGCGCTAGCGCTATGCTGAGCAGTATCAATGGCATTGTGGCCACCCTCAAGCCCACCGTTGTCAACGATGGGGCGGTTGTCAATGGTCATCTGAGGAGCAACATCATACTTTCCATCACCACGATCCAGACGGTGAGATGGGATGAGAACGTTGAGGAAGCGAGGGGCAAGGAATGCACCAATGATGAAGATGACAACCATGTGCATAAGAACGAAGCTGTAGATGAAAGGAGGATCATCAGAGTAGTTGTTGAGGAACTTGGGGTAGGCGAAGGAGAACACGAGAGCCACGGCAGGACCGGTGATAAACTTGAGACAAAATGGCCATACAGCTGGGATCTTCCAATTGGAATGACCGCCGAGGATGGCATTGTTGAGATCGCGACGGAGTTGGTTGCCCTGATACGTGAGGTTAGGGTCAATCAGGTGGCTGAGGCTGGAGAGATACGTACCGAGTAGAAGGCCGCGTACCAGAAACGGCTGAGAATAGCATTGTTTCCCCAGAATCGGGGAGCAGGGATCGATGGGGTCTTGCCAAAGAAGGCAGTGAAGATGCAGCAGCCGATGAAGACGCCAAAACCAACGCCAGCTCCGGCTGGGGCGCTTACGAGGTGACCAATCAGGAGACCCAGGAAAATCGAGACGATATAGCCACCGTTGAAGACGAAGTAGCTGATAGCACCAATCTGATCAACAGGGTCCTTCCATCGGTAGAGCGTACAAGCCATGTAAGTCTCGGAGAAGACAGTGATAAAGAGAGCGACATCGTTGACGAAAGCATCAACGGCATCGAGAACACTGAAACCGAACTCACTGCTGTAGATGAGTGAAGTAAGGGCACCAAGGACAATGACAGAGGTAGAGATGACCCAGCGAGGAATGCGCTGGCCCATATTGGTATCGCAGAGAAGAGTGACCAGGACCTCGGCGAGGGCAAACACACAGGTAAGTCCAAGAAGAACCAGCGTGATGAAGAACAGGGCGGAGAAGAAGTTGGATCCAGGCATCTCGGCCAAGGCTTGAGGGTAGTAGAAGAAGCCAGAGCTGAAGGTGGACAGAGGGTCGACCTCACCGGGGTTAATGCCGAGGAAGCCGACAACGCCCATGACAGCCAAGGCTGATATGATCTCGATAGCAGAGTTGCTGAGAGCGATGATGAAGGCATCTTGAACAGCATTGGCAAACTTGTTGTTGTAAGAGGCATATGAGGTAAAGTAGCCGAAACCAACACCAATGGAGAAGAACATCTGTCCAAAGGCATCTTGCCATACACGAGGACCCTCGAGTGACTCGCTTCGCCATGTGCCAACATAGAGTCTAAAGCCATCGGAGGCATTGGGAAGAGAGAGGGATCGAATGGCGAGAATACCAATCATGATGAGGGGAAGGGCCATTGTGATGTAGATGACACGGCCGGTGAGGCCGACGCCCTTAAAGGTACACATCCACACGACGAACCAGATCATGATACACCAACCAAACGTCTCGCCGACGATGCCACGGCCGGGATAATGCTTCAGACCCCCGCCGTCATCGGCACCACCCGCAGCAGGAATGTTGCGAACAACCTCATCATTAAAGAAGTCCGTAGTATCCTGACCAGCCCAAGGCAGCGGACTCTGAAACGACATCCTGAAATAGGTCATAGCCCACGCTAGAATAGGGACGTAGTAACCAACGACACTAAAGCCATTGAAAACCATGCTCAATCCAATACCCTTAGCGCGATGGTTCACATTATTCCAGGCGATGACACAACCGCCCCGATAGGCCTGGCCGAGGGTGATCTCGAGGATGAGGATGGGAATACCGATGAGGAAGAGCGCGACGGCGTAGGGGATGAAGAACTGCAGACCGTAGTTGTTGAAGACGACAGAGGGGAAACGCAACAGATTTCCTAGACCGACCGCACCGCCCATGGCGCAGAGGACGAACTGCGAGCGCGAGTTGAAGTTGTCGCGGCCGTCATCGTCCTTTGCTGAGTCTGGTGCGAGCATGAGAAAGATTCTCTTGGCCATGCCTGGCTTCTGGCCCTTTTCGGCGACAGCCATGATGAACGGTTCACAACAAAGAACTATTCACTAACAAGAATGAGAAAATGAAGTATAAGTGAGAAGAACAAAGGTGATCGACCTCTCCACAAGGTGGATCGCATCCCCTCGATATATACCCCAGACCCAATAACTCGCCGAGACGCGTGCGATTAACAACACGTTCATGATTGGATCTCACCGGGGCAGCCAAGATATCTCAGCTTGTTAGCAGTGAGCCAATTGCCCCTGATCTTGGCGCAGACGAACCACTTGATATGACCGCCAAGCAAGAACATCTCCAATCCGCAGCGCGTGCCAATGCGATACCCCATCTCGTGATATCTCCCGCCAAGCGACATAACAGGAAGGCCAGAAAGAACCAACATTCCACGCCTCACGTGCCAGAGCCCAAGGATCAAAGGACTCGCCAAGGGATTGCCAATGCTGTTATCTGGGGTAGTGCTTATCGACGGACTCTGTATTCAGCAGGTGCTTTTGTCGCTGTCAACAATAGCGCCTTGGTTTTGTGAATGTAGAGTCTTGGGGTTATTTCCGTTTCCCCGCTGCCGTTGCTATCCGATTCTAAACAGTCGCCCCCCTTTTCTTGGTAGCAGAGTAGATAGGTTTTTGCTTTTGGGGATTCAGGCCAAGTTGGGGTTTTGGATTAAGGTGTCTTGGCTGTTTCTTGGCTGACAGCAAACACAGATAAGCTGTCCGCTTATGCTTAAAAGATGGATTACGACATATCGGTCACTGCCAAGATGCTAATCAGATAGAAGTCTGTCGGTTTAACACGGCCAAAATGATCACTCACCAAATCGTTAGTAGCTTTGGGGGCGAAAGAAAGGAAGATTTGTTCCTGATGATTCGTGTTCATCGTATTGTAAACCTAGATCATCTTTTCTGGAAGGGAAGGTCGGTTGGCCGATGGTGTGAGCAGTCATGTTCTGTGCCAAGTATATTCGCTTGGCGTGACTGGGGGAGACGTGACACTGATGTAACCCCGTGTATGAGTAAGAAAGAAACGTAACCGTGAACGAACATTCGAAGAAAAGAAGTGGAACAATTGTTGTCCGATGATCCAGTTCCTGCATTGATGGAATGCGTGAGGTTAGAAGCTAAGCTTTCAGCCTTACGGAGAACACATCAAGTTTCACTACATGCGAGAACATGTTGTTCACATTCATGTTGTTTTGTTTGTTTGGTAGTATGGAAGAGACAAAGATTGTAGATTTATATAGAGGAACAACTCTTAGACACGACGGTTTGTCTATTCACTATGCTTCTAGACAATGATCCTCGTAATTTAATAAACCTTTAAGAATCGTGTTTGAAGTATGCGAGTGTCGCAAATGCTGCATAGGAACATCAAGAGAGGAGACGGTGAATAGCCAAGTGCGGAGATATGGATTCTTAAAGTTCACCCATGTCGTGACTACCAGAATCCAGGAATCTGGTTGATGTATCCAAAAGTAGCCATGTTACTCTTTGGGCATGAATCCTTAGGTTCGGGAGGCTCAGGCCCATACACAGACTGCCAAATCGCAAAAAGTACTGATGTGCCTATAAAGAAGTTTTCATACCTCGCTAGCAACCGTTAGCTGCATAATGTTTCCAAGATTCTGCTTGACTTACGCTCGTTCCTCTTGAAGTGGCTTACTACCCGGTCATATAACCCCGAAGATTGTTCTTTACGGCTTTCGTCGTTATGACTTGGTCTGCGTGGCGAATGATATCGCCGTGTCTGTTGGAATCTGTATGTTGGCGACATTCTATTGTGGAGTCGGTGGGTTTGCTGCCATAGCGGAATCGCACTTGGAGCTTTGCTCAGCAGGCGAGGTATTATGACAGAGAACATCGTGGGATCGTTTGTTGTGGAAAGCTGTTCGTATGCGTGGTTGACAAAGTTGATGTGGCGAAAGGTGATGTGAGAGAGAGGTTGAACTTTACTTGAAAGGCAGAGATAATGTTTCTATGATCAGCCCCAGTTGCCGCAGGAGGAAGATTGGAGATACTATCTTATATACCTTCAAGCCAGACCAAAGAGTCATAATCATGGTTTCCATTTTATGAACTTTGTACTGCATCAGTTGGTCGGAAGTTTTTGTATAAGGTTCAAGTCCTGAGCCAGATCTGTCATTCGCCGTCAGACTTATGGCCGAGAACTTAAATCAGCAGCCAGAACTTAATAGCTTTGGCTCAGAGGGGAAAGGCAATCTCAGAGTAGGTTTAGAAATTTGCTGTCTGGTGACTCTGCCAAAGTCAAAATTGGCGGCAGGAAGTCTATAGATATTAACCTGGGTCAAGACATTTTCCAGCTCGATAGATAGACTGATAGACCACCTGCAGATATGCAATAGTGCAATCTACTGGGATTCACTGCGCGATCGATATCCATGAAAAGACTCAGTTAATCTTATCAGAAGATGGGGTAGCCCTGATCGACCTAGCTCCCCTGACAGAAATCAAGTGCTCAACCTACCTATAAGTAGCATCTCTCCCCCTATCCTAAGATAGAAATTAAGGCTCTTTTAACCCTCTCTTATGTGACCCTCTGCTGTGCGCGCCACAAATATCTGTCGCTTCATCTATGTAGTCTAATCTAACTTCTGCCTGAGATGAACCTTATCACGTCCCCTACCGTGAAGACCACGGCGTGCCTTACCGGTGATCAGCAAGCCGCTCGTTTGAAATCTGAATAATATCCCAACGTCGTCAAATACGAATAATAATACGGAAATAAGGGCCCATTGCCCCATTTATGCTTCAGCTAATGCAGGGCGGGCTGTAAATTTTAACTCCGTGACCGAAACTCCGCTCCGCAAGTTCAGCTCCGCAACAGCCTTATGTATAAAGTTTATCTCCCATACACAACACGCCTACTTGATAACGAAACATATCGCAGCAATCGAAACACGTTACTATGGGCAAAGTCGCTGTCGCTGGTGGTTCGACCGGTTTGGGGCCGTACAATGGTCGATGCCCTCGAAGCAGCCAAGACTCATGACTACATCGTCCTATCGCGAAAGGCTACTGGTCCCACGACACGGGCTGTCGACTACTCAAATATCGATGCTTTGACCTCGCTTCTTGGGTCTGAGCAGGTTGACACGGTTATATCAATGCTTCCAATGGATAGTGATAGCGGACAAGCTCAGCTAAATCTCATCGAAGCGGCGGACCAATCGAAATGCACTAAGCGATTGTTGCCGAGTGAATTCGGTATGGTATACACCAAAGAGTACGCATCGTCTTTACTATTGTGACATACATGATTTGACTAACGACTTACTAGCAACATCGCCCACGTCCCTTCTTACCAATGGAAGCTCAAAGCAGTAGAAGTTCTTGAAAAAACCAATCTCGAGTTCTCACTTGTCTCAATTGGCTTGTTCTTAGATTACTGGGCTGCCCCTCGCATTCCAACCCATATTCGCGCAGCAAACATACTCATTGATCCCGAGAACAACGCAGCTGTGATTCCGGCAGACGGAAACACTCCTGCCACCTTTAACCACTCTACAGACGCAGCAAAGCATACTGTCGCTCTTCTCGACATACCGAAATGGAAGCGCAGATACACTATCATCCCAAACCGAATGATGCTCAATGAAGCGGTTGAGCTGGCTGAGGAGGTTAAGGGCGTCAAGTTTGACGTGAAGTATTTCTCTGTGGAGCAGCTGAAAAGTGGTGAGAATGATCTGACGCCGAGTATGAAGAAGGCGTTGCCGGAGGAGATGCACGGTGGTATGAAGGCCATGCTAGCTTTATCAGGAATAGGGATGGCTACAGGTTCGAATGATATTCGGGGGATTGGTGATTTGGTGGCTGAGTTTCCGGATATCAAGCCTGTTACTGTAAAGGACGTCTGGGAAGCGTGGAAATAGAGGAGCGGAATAGCGAACTGTATTGTAACAAT
The DNA here is from genome assembly GCA_013781345.1 of Fusarium coicis. NCBI lineage: Eukaryota > Fungi > Ascomycota > Sordariomycetes > Hypocreales > Nectriaceae > Fusarium > Fusarium coicis. Next base: position 132,384 of record JAAOAJ010000080.1, on the reverse strand, counting down.
GATAGAGTAACTAGCTTGCAAGTGTTTGTGTCGAAATATTATCATCTAACCGCTAAAATCCCCATTGGCGACACCAGTTCCTCATGAGCTCGGGTGTAATCGGTCCAAGCTCCCTCATTGTTGGACTATGGCTCGTGGTCCTCTCCATCCCGTACTTAACCGGCTGAGCCTCCTTACCTACAGCGAATAATCCACGATAGGTATCTAAAAGCTTAACGCCAGGGTTCTTATCAAAGTCCACATTCTCCTCTTTCGAGCTAGCTTCCAACTTCTTAACCCATTTTTCAAGACTCACCAACTTCATCCTGTCGCCGTAGAAGTCTTTAACTGCCGGAGCAATGTCGGACCAGCTGGTAGTAGCAGGGTTGACACCATGGAAGTATCCAGAGATCTCAGAGGTAGACTTCTGAACCGTGATGCCCGCAACGTCGAGAATAAGTCCTGCAATGTCCTCAATGGGCGTCCAAGCAATCTCCTGTTGTCCGCCGAGATGGTCAGGCAGGACCCCAAGATAGACTGAGCTAGCGATCATGCTTGGAATCATCTCTTGACGGTTCCACAGACCCTTCTCTCCTCTCGAACCCGCAATTTGTCCAACTCTCACCGAAGTGGTCGGAACACCGGATTGCTCTGCAGCTGCGTCGAGTATGAGACTAGCGGCGAGTTTGGATCGTCCATAGGCCATACTGGGCAAGAACAGATCATGCAAAGCCTCCTCAGGTACAGTTTCAGGTGAAGACCATCTATCGACAGTGCCAATGGACGAAACGAAGATGATAGGTACGTTCTTGGAAGCTGCAGAAGAGAAATCGACGAGATGTCGAACACCTCGAACGTGGCTCTCAAACGAAGACATGGTGAACTTGAAGTTCACAGGCCAAGCGTTGTGAATGACACGATCGACATGAGTAAGAAGAGAATCATACTTGGACTGACCCAAGCCAAGGTCGGGAAGTGATAGGTCGGCGCGGAGAAACTCGACTTTGGAGAAATCTGTTGTCAAGCCACGGAACTCGTTGATCGGAGGCTGTCGAGATACGCCGCCATCGTCACTCCTGTTGAGAGCAATGATCTTCTTGACAGATGGTGAACAGCAAAGTTGATCAAGCATATAAGCTCCCAAAGAACCTGTTGTACCGGTGACGATGACTGTTTGACCGTCGTCCAGAGGTGCCTGCTTTCCATTCCTAGGCGGCGGGAGGTTCTTGGTATACTTTGCGACCTGCGCCTTGATGTGATTGATCTCCTGCGTCTCTTCGTCGTCGTCGCTGGCTCCACTTCGCAAGGACTGGATGTACGTAGTCAGCGCCTTTGCCGTAGGGTTGCGATAGATGACTCGAGGAGTGATCGTCGAAGTCTCAACGTCAGCTCTGTGCAAAGCGCCCCGCAGCAAATTGGTCGCAGTCATGACTTGCAAAGAATCAACACCGACGGAGAAGAAGTCCGTATCTGGTTCGAGCTTCTCAACTCCAAGCTTGGTAACAAAAAGACTGATGATAGAGCCAGTCAAAGTGTCGTCGTCACTCAAGTCAAGGGTGATAGACGGACCATCTCCAAGCATCTCAGCCTTCTCGTACAAAGCCGAAATGAAGTCAGCGTACAGGTTGACAGCCTTACCACGCTGCACAGTCCCCTTGTCAGCGCGAGGGAAGGGCAAAGCCGGGTCCGTCAAAGTGACAAAATTGGCAGCAATTCGTCCATGAGCAACGGTCTCGGCATTGGCTTTCTCGATCGTGGGCCAGATCTTATCGAGCAGAGCCTTCGCCTCAGTGCCGTCTTTTGGTTGGGCTTCCGCAATGGGCTCGATGATGAGAGCTGCCTGAAACATTCCCTGACCAACGACAAGGGCTGATTTGACAAGAGGATGGTCCGAGACGATGCCTTCGATGGTCAGAGGGTTGAGCTTCTCACCATTTGAGAGAACAATGATATCGTCAGCCCGACCTTTGTATAGCCAGTGATCCTTGAGAGTTGGGTGAGGTTCAAAGATGTCGTTGGTACGCCATTCGGATAATTCAGGGAAATTGTAGAAACAGCCTTGGCTGCCGGGATTCGATGCTTTGCGCCGGACGACAAGCTCGTATTCGTTCGAGTCTCGGCGTTGCCAGTCAATGCCCAGGGCTCCAGCGTCAAAAATGAAGTATCGCCATAGCTTGGGGTCTTGGGGACTATAAGGCGCCAAAGGAAACAGCCTTGGTCCAGTTAGCTTACACGAATATTCGTGCTGGGGAGAATACCTACTCAGTTGATGAAATCACGTTCCTCAAGACGACACCCCTATCTGCCAACATATTCCCAGCTTCGGTTGACAGGCTCCCTATAGAAAAGTCAGCAACATGCACGGGTCCAAGAGACTGTACTGACTCACCTCCGCCAGTAATGACGAGTTTGAGCTTGGCCAAAGCCTCGGTGCCCTCTTCAGTAGCTGCCAGCTCATCGACAACGGAAGGGGGCAGCATTGCACCATCAGCACCACTGTGTTTCAAGTAGTCCATGGCTGTATCAACGTTCAAAGGCTGATTGGGAAACGGCATAACCGCAGAGAGACCAGTGTATATGAATGCTAGAGGGAGAAACGTTCCTGCAGCATGATACATGGGCATCCCCATGAAGATCTTGCTCGCCCGTTCGGCCCATTCATTGAAGGGATAGGGAGAACCATGGAACTTGGGTAGGGCTAGACAATCTTCCAAGGCGTACAGAACACCTTGTTTTATGTAGACGGGCTTGGGGACTCCAGTTGAACCGCTTGTGTGAAGAACAACAAGGGGGTCCCATCGGGCCTGCTCAATAGTTCTGCTGTAGGGAAACGGCGTGGGAGTTACTGACAGTAGATGGTCAATACTCTCTATCATAGAAACTTCCATTGCTCGTTGGTCGAAGCAGGGCTGCATAACTGATTTAAACGACTCGGTTGTATAGAGGTATCGACAATCCGTAACTTCGAAAAGGGAGATCTGAACAGCGGGGGTGTTCCGTGGAGAGATGAAAAGGGCCTTGCAACCTGCTTTGACGCAAGCAAGTAGAATAGCCGTGTATCGAAAGTCACTGGGGCCGATGTATGCGACTGTAGGAACCTCGTCGTCTGAGGATTTGGCAACGGTTTTGGAGATGTCGTGGGCGAGGTAATCGGCAGCGTTGGCGAGGTGGAGGTGGGTTACTGGCTTCCAGCCATCTTGAGTATCAGAGGATGATGGAGTGTAGGTGAAGACTCGATCAGGATCGTTTGTGGCAATCTCGTGGATGAGGTCGATCAATACATGATGTTTGACGTCCGACTCGCCGTTGATATGGCCTTTCTCAATGGAATGATCAGTTTGGTTCGAAGTACCTCCCGAAACGGGTGCATCATAATGTTCGATATCAGCTCGCATAGCCATTTTGAATAATACTAATAATAAAAGGGAAGAGTTGATAGTAATTATGCCACAGTGTTGTTGTGGTCGGTTGCTTGATATTTTATGTGTAGACTGATTTTCTGGTTCCTCGAAGGCACGACGTCTGGATATAAATATCGGAGGAATATTTCTCGTACGGATATACGTCTTTCATAGCCTCAATTCCGCTCCTTAGTGTGTCGGGCCGTGAATGGTGGCTAAAATAGCGGCACACAACTCGCGCGGATTTTCCACGGACGACATTCACTGCCACACGGAGATTAGGGATCTGCATTTAGCCCACTGAGTGCCGATTTAGCCATACGAGGGTAACTGTTTAGGCCATTTTCTCCGAGAATTGTACGAGAAAGGCTGCACACCGATAGATATCAGTTTTGTATATCCCTCAACGAGATAACGAGACTCTTTGACCGTGTTATTCCCGCCGTGTTTCGTCACCAAATACGTATTTCTGACAGATATTAGTCCGTCCAAACGGTGAAGGCTCCATAATTCCCACTTATTGTGTCAGTCTTGATGTGTTCTTAGTCTGGTCAGTTTCCTTGAATTTCATCTCGCTCGGACCCTTCTCCGTGTAGATCTTCAGCACCAAATCGGGGTATCGGTGCTGTACAACAGCCGAGATGGAGACAGAACGTCGCGTCGGTATTCACAGAAGCCGACTCAAAGGGGAGAATGCAGATCATTACGTCTTGGCCGTGTTTTGAAGCTATCCAAACGGACAAGTGGGTGTAGTGGCCCACTTCATCATACCGGCATCGAAATGACGAGTCACCGGCATTTGCTTTTAGTAGAATTGTAAGTCGCATATATACTACTGTTTGTGAAGTGCATTTTACATTTTGAGCTGAAGTATTGAGGGGTTGGATGGTAGTATTCGTCATGGGAATTATATGTTACATTGAACTATATCGTGAGTTTAACTCTATTCTTTGAACTTTAATATATTAAAGCTGCCTCAAAGGAGACGTCGCATTTAGATAGGGACACAGAAACCTGTTTAATAACCATTCTTAATATCTGTTTAGCGCCATACTTTGCACTTTTGTCAGCTTTTCAACCCTCAAGTCCAATCAGGGATGATTGATTGTTGGTGTAACCCGACATGAGGCTTGCAGCTGAAAAATGGCCATTCAAAGGCCCAATCACTTCAAGCACTTATTTATTTATAGAATTGATTATTGAAGCTGAGAAACTCTCATTGAACTATTTCTATTGTCGTTTGGCCTTATCTTTCTCTTTTCAAACTTTTTCTCTGCTTAATTTCTTCTGTATGTACACTGCTCAAGCACCAATATTGGCCTAGGCATATTCAAGCGCAATCCTCTGAGAATGGACTGTTCTGAATCAACGCTTAAAGAACTTGTTTCTCTTGAAAAGGTCGAATTTGATGCTGATATCGCGGGGCCAGGAGTAAGTCGATCGCCAATTGTTCATCACATACGCCAACTAACGAGGACCAGGTACTGGCTGCTTTCCTCATCACGTCTTTGATAGCATTAGCTACTCTAATTCTCGCTTTTCTTACACTTTCAGTACCTAAGCGTCTTCTCAACTCTGGAGACGCCGCGATCGCTGCTGGGGCCCGTCGGAGTTACCACCGACTAAGGGCCAAGGTCCCCAAGACCAAGCGCACAAAGGTTGTCGAGAGCAGGACCGAGCGAACTCATGCCTTCATGGCCTTTATGATTGCTATAAGTGATCAGATACTTATCTCCCAGGCATCTATCCTCATCGGAGCTCTCATTCTCATTATTCATGGCGACATCACCATTTATTCTACCAACATTGTGATCGCCCTAGGTTGTCTCGCGTCTACGGTTCACTTGGGCAATTTCCCGTTCTATATCGAACGCATCAAAGACCATGGCCCCGCCAAGCTTATTCGTGTCCTCGCCATGGTTGCTGGCTCAGGAATGCTCGTCTTCCTGCTCGTTGTGCAACTATCGTACACCTGGAATATGGAGACCCACGTCTATTTTATTTGTGCACTTTATGACTATCGAATGAGTGATGAGACGGGAGAGACAAACTACGTCGGTTTCTTCATGGGGATTTTTGTTCCAGTAACAGTGCTTTATGGAACGTATGAGGTTTTTCAGCTTCTGTATCGCGAACAGCCAGTCGATGACAAGTCTAATGGACCTGGTTCCAAAGGCGGAACCCCTGTTGCACGACGAAATCGACCAGAACTCGATGATCAGCAGGCCACACACCATGAGGGTATCGAACTTCAAACGCTTGCTAGTCTAGAAGATCAAACCATTGCAGATAGTCATCGGGAGCATAGCGATATAGAAGTCGAAAGTCAGACGATCGTTACCATGTTGCAGCTGATCTCAGATAGCAACATAGAGATGACGACAGAAAACGAGACGGAATATCAACATCAAAGATCCGTGCTATTGAAGCCGAAGGTCGCAAAGATCAAACTTAAAGAGCTACTGAAAGAAATTAGAGAGTCCAAACGGGAGCAACTCCTGAACAGATGGCTGAAGCTCAAAGCTCTTACGATCTTGACCTCGAATGCAGGATCAACTAGCAAGATTAGACACCTTGTCAGATTGACAGCAGAAACATGGGCGTTCCACCAATGTCGCGGGTCCTTCGCCTGGAGATTGTTCTGGCTCTGGTCAGGCAATATCTACGGGATCGTAACCATTTTAACTTCTCGATCTGTAACTACCGGCATGTCAGGCAGTCCTAACGAGATGGGCTTCGGCCAAGTTGTGCCGCTAGCTCTACTCGCTCTCCCGATATTAGCAGCTATGGAAGGCCGCGCCGGTAAAGTCTACTTATCTATTTACTCATGGGTACTCTCTGACAACAGGACTAGATTATAAGCAGAAGCTCCAGTCTATTGAGAAAGCTAATGTTGATCAACCGAATCAGGAAATACCAGTATCTAGGAGCATACAGTCAATATCGAGAGGTCAATCTACTGCGCAGAGACAAATCATGCCCGCAGAGATAGATATTGCAAGTATACAGGCCGTACAAGATATCCTAAAAAAGCGGGCTAAGGATATCGGATACCCGGAACTTTACAATTGGGTAACAGGAGACGATTTGACCGGCGCACCGAGTCTCCAGATGTTTGTTGCAGTTCATGCAGCAGTCATGTTTACCATCTCAACTCTACTCGGCTTTTCGATGGCTTATGACATAGCCAACATCAATATTACATTGATCGTACTTCTAGTTGTTCTTGCCGCTCGCAGGCTGATAGGCCTCTTGTTAGTTCAATTGGAGATGAGATCATGCCCCACGATCCTCGATTATCTTGGTTGCAAGTTTCACTTATCTGACCAACGATTGGGAAGCCACGGTGAGCGGATGGCAATCGGTCAGGCGGCCGGAGATGCTGGAGAGAATTTAGAGGAAGAAGGTGAGCAAGAAGCGTGAACAGGAGTGCTCTTCAACTTTCAGCCATCAGTGAATTCCAGTATCATATCAAGCCATAGGGAAACAGGTACCATATTCTTACATCTCAAGGCGCTCCATCGTCTTCCTATCTAATTCCCTATGGGCTACATAATTTTAAGAAGCTAGGGCCACTACAATTGGATCGTCTCCCCACAAGCCATACTGAGTCTCCCTTGCTGTTCAGAACCAAGGCTGCTTGAACTCTCTCTTATGTGTCTGTTGTGCGTACCACATAACTCAATATCTCATTAACGACACATCTGCCAGCTTTCATGGTTCGTATCCGCTCATGCATGGTGAAGTACTCATAAACCTCTCCGAGCCTTTACCAGTTTCCATTGTCGCCCATGCCAGCCATCCCCCAGTTCATCGAACTCCAGTTAAGCTGATTCATATCCACCGTCAATGACGGTCCACTCTCCAGATACGGTACCGAACTGACGGGGCCGAACGCAGGCTGTGCACCCATGTTGAAGAATATCCCCGGGTCACCGAAACCAAACGGCATCTGAAGCTGAACACCATCCATTTCCATACCAGTATTACCCTGGGTTTGCGAACCAGTTGGCTCGTTCCCATCTAAAGACATATCTGCGGTCTTTCTGTTGATAAAGTCCACCAGCTCTGGTGTTTCAATCTCCCTTTCAGCTTGATCATAAGCTTTCTTGACCGTATCCCAGGCGTACAGAACAATATTCGCAAACGGTTTGAAGATGGGATGCCATCGGTCGACATCTGCTCCCCCATGCCGAGCTTCATAATTATCCTTCATGACTTTCCACCCCCTTTCTGCAATGCTGCTAAATGGCTGAGTCTTCAAGTACTGGATAATTCGTATATAGGCCGGAAACGGAAAATAAAGCTGTAGAAACCATCGGAAGCCTTTAGTTAGAGGTGAACTTGAGAGTTTTGCATCGCATTCTAGCCAATCGATAGCGTAGGAGACTGCCGCTTCGTGATTCACTTGATTGTATGTAGCTGAAGTTTCGAGATAGACGAGGAAGTCGTTCATGAGGCGGCATGTTGCGATACTAGCCCTCGCTGTCCAGATGGTCATGTAGTGTAGGCGGTTATCAGTATCACAGAACTTGAGATACTTTTCCTCTATCATTCTCTCCAAAGCAACATCTCCACCTTCAGGTAGCTTCTTGGCCAGAGGCTTCATCAAGGGATTCGTAAATGCGATAAAAAACCGACTATTTCTGGTATACTCCCCAATCTCACTTCTCACAACAGCGAAAATAGCCTCGGTAGCTTGCTCTTGAACCTTTGGTGCATTTTTAGTTTCCTCCCGAAGTTCAGAATCGCTGACGTTCATGGGCAAAGCGCAATCCCACCCTGGGGCTAGACTCGTAGGTTTGTGATCTCCCAGGGCGCTAACTCGGGAATCAAAGAGGACCAAAGACCACCAGAGTCTGCGGCGCATTTCTGCTTCGAGAACGCTGCTTCTGGCGTTGACGTTTTCGCTCTGGAGACCCATTCGCTGAGCGATGCGCATTGCGACGGCGAGCATGGCTGAGATGGATTTTGGGTGGCTGGCTGAGCGGACAGACACCTGGAATAGTTAGCCAAGTACTGAGAGGTGGTTCAAACGGGTGGATTACGAGATAGAGGAATAATGCAGTCAAGCACTCTCGACTACCGGTACGGAGGAAATTACTGTTCAACAACGCCTGCTGACACCCAAATTGAAATCTCGTCGAGAGGCCCTCCTTAGTCTGTTTGAACATAGTCTCACACTCCTCAGCAGTAAGACTCAGTATAGCCATACAGTAGATACCAAACATAAGAGCTTCAAGAGTCGAAGGAATTTCTTTGAGGTTCGACGCAGCTTCGACGATACGACCCTGTAGAGATGGTGTATGCGTGACTTTTAGGAGAGGGTTGACATTGTCAAGGTATACCTGCCAAAGCCTAAAGAGTTGAGCGGGTTCTGGGTGGAGAGTATAGAGCTCGACGGCTTTTTGGCGGGAGCCGAAAAGCATGTGTTCATCATTGTTGAAGGATTGATCTTGGGCGTGGCTGAATGCTGTTTCGAAGAACCTGTCGTTAGGATCTTGATACTATGTCATGTTAGCCTTACCTTCAATTGCAGGTAGGAATAGTTACCCCTTGGCGCATTGCATGCCAAATGTTTCTGTACTCGTCAGCTCGACCTCACCGGGTTAACAATACCTCAACTCACTTGACCTCAGCGACACCCTCAGATCTAATCTGGGAATCATCCTCATCACCCTGGTCCCTGTCAGAGTGATAATAATTCGGCGAGCTCTTCTCAGTCCCATTGTCTTCATGTAGCGGATCAAACTTGACGTTATTCTGCTTCATCAACGCCTCATACCTCCTCAACCTATCCAACAACTCACGCTCCGGAAATCGTCGCCTCCTTTGTCGAGGCTGAGTAGCTGGAACGCACTGAACGCCATGTTTGACACAGTTTGAACAGGGAAACGTGCGGTCGCATTTCACCTTGCGCTGTTGGCAGAGAACGCAAGCGAGGACCCGATGGGGCTTGGGCTTGGATGAGTCTGGGGTGGACATGGCGACTTCGGGACTTTGAAAACCCGAAGAATATGTTTTTTCGTATAAAAGTCGGATTCCCTTCGGGAGAGGGAGGTGGATTTAATATGCAGGTGTTGAGTTGGGCATCAAGGCTTTTCGTATTAGAGGAATGTGTCGGGATTTTCTAAGTCCCGAGATGTCTCCACATTTGTGCTTACTTCCTGACCCGTAAGGTTATCTCGGTCTTTACTATTGTCCGACTACCAATTTCATCACGCTTCCTCATTATGACAGTCAATTGGACAATTCAAGAAACGATATCAATTGCTAATGGCATAATATTGAGCCGTATTACTACCCACAAGATGCTTACGCTTGGTATCGCTGGCTCCGATACAAACCGTTTACCCGGTACTCATTCCTATTGATATGAGCGCAGAGTCTTCACTGGCTTGATGGAATCAATAGTAGATATCTGTGATATTTAGGAGTATAGGGTCGCTCCGGGAGGGGTTTGGGGATTAAAATGGGCTCAATGTCCGAGTAACGTAAGACATACGTCTAACAGCGTCATACTAACTCTGACGTCAAGACTATGATGGATATTAGACAACCCCACGAAATGCTATCAGTATTTCTGTGTCAACCACATCTCAAACAGCACCTTGATGGTTAAAATTGTCCCTATTCTTAGTAGTTACTTCTGTCAAGCTTTATCTCTGATTCGTCAATCAATTAGACCTATCTTCCTGTATCCGCCGCTATGCCCAGCTATACCGGAAAATGCGTTTGTGGCAACGTCAAGTACAGCGTCTCATTGGACTCACCCGATGACGCACGAACCTCACTTTGTCATTGTGGAAGTTGCAAAAGAGCATTTGGAACCAACTTCGGACTTACCACAAAGGTATATCAACTTCTCTTGAGTCAAGAAAGCTATAGCTGATAGTATCTAGGTCGCTCTTGATGGTTTCAGCTACGACCATGGCAAACCCAAGACCTTCAAGCAGGAGAATGGCGTAGTTCGAGAGTTTTGCGACAATTGCGGCGCTTTCATCTGTGAATATGGTGAACAAGCGGCGGACAAGTTTCGATACATCATGTGGGGAACTTTTGACGAGCCCGACAAGTTCCCTCCCAAGGGAGAGTTCTTCTGCAAGTATAGAGAGAGCTGGATGCCAGAAGTACCAGGTAAGTCGATGATTTCTGGGTAGAAATGGGACGCTGACAATTACACAGATATCTTTCACAAGAATGAGATTAAGGAGTAAACCAGGTCGTGAAGATGATCTGCCGGATGCAATAGCAGAGGAGTTTCAAGAACGAGATAGAATTGTGCTTCAAGTCTCTATGAATGACTCAGACTATCTTGACCTTCTCCCAAGTAACTTCATCAGTAACAGCCTCTCCCTGCATAGCACCATGTACGTATGACTCTCCAATGAGACAATAATCACTACTGTCTCCAACTTTTCTCAATACCAGCGGAGCAGGAGATCCAGAGATAACCCAAACCTCATCGCCAGCTTGAGTCGATTCGTGTCCCATACCCAGATACCCCGTATCAGTAAGGAATGCCCTGCGATAAACCCATGTCGACGCCATGATACTACCCGGCGGCATGGCATGCTTCGATAGTGGTTCCATAAGCTTCTGTAACTCCTTCGTGTCACAGCCATCAGTGTCTTGAGGTATAGCGTCCAAGCTAGCACAAAGGGATTTGACGAGCTTTGTGCTGGGAAATATACTGTCAGGGAATTTGGCTGCTATTTCGTCCAGGTAAGTCATGCCGCTGATTGCTTGAAGGACCAGCGAATGGCCGGCGGAGGCTGACTTTGCTTCCTTGAACACATACTGTAGCGCACGTACATAATTATGCGCGACGGCTCTCTGAAAGTCCTCTAGTCGGATGAGCTTCGAGGGCCTATTTGTGAAATCAGTATCCCAGATCAGAGTTCTCCAGAAAACCTCGTCTGCCTGTTGGTTCGTATATGTATAGGTCTCATCCATGGCAAGGAGAATGTTGCCAAGCATACTAAGACGGCCTTGAAGGCATTCGAGAAAACCTTCTCCAATCTTCTGGACCGTGCCGAGGCGGAAACCAAAGGCTTCGAGGACCTTGTTAGTAATGGTGAATGGATATTGATTCGGGGAGTGGGGAACGTGTTTCGAAGAATTAACAGTTCCAATAGATCTAAAATTTGGTCCATGGACACTGTTGTATAAAACCGGTGGATAGTCAGGAACCCAAGATGGAAGGCCTGGTGTTTCCCGCATGCTGGGGTCCTTGACGAGGCTTAGATAGACAAGAGAATCAGTCGTCTTGATGATGTTGCAGGCGACGTCTCGCAGCAAGTCTTTGATATCCATATCGTAATCTGGCTCGAACACCGACGGCAGGGACACCCCCTCTTGAGCTGCCATGTGCTTCAAGATACCATTCCACCCATAGATAGAATCCCGGGGATCTGTCGCCCTCATTCCAAAAGTTGAGAATAGCACGCGCAGGGGGACCATCGCTGCGGGCTTTGCATGATGCTTTGCGAGGCCAGCCTCCAGATCAATCATAGCAAGGACGCCGGTCCACACACTTTGCTTGCCTTTGCACCACTCGCGAAGTAATTGGATTCTTTCTGCATGAAAGATATTGATCCCGCCACGGATGTGAATGCCAGGTCTGTCTTTAGGAACCAGGTCCACTACAGATTGGAAAAACCCGCTGTAGTGCAGAAAGGCCGCCGTGTAACCCACGTAGTCAAAGACCGTGAATTTACCGTTACATAGAATGACCACGTCGCTGGTGAGGGAAACTTCCTGGATGATCCAGATCCGAGTGAACCAATTACTCATGTAAAGCGCGACCAGACCAATCGCTTCTTCTTCAGTCACAGGATCCATGCCATAGCGCTCCGGCATAGTCGAAAAATCAGAGCTGAAATCCCAGGTCTGCGTTCGAATCATCCGAAGCGTCTCAGGAACCGACGCAACACCGAGTCTCTCAACTGCTCTGAGTCCGGTCTCTAGCTCGGGAAAGGCCTTTCCGAGCCAGACAAGAACACGTTTTGCCTTTCCGTAGATTTGGTTCATAACCGAGACTTGCGGAGATCGCTCGTTGGGATTAGACTGATTGATACAGAGCGCGTCTATCCAGATGGGAGTCTCTGAGCATGAGATCTGCAATTCAACAAGAGCATTATAAAGGTTCGCCTGGACCTCGAATGGTAGCCCATTCAGAAGTATTGTTATGTTGGTAGCTTTGTCGGTGAGTGAGGGGCTGTCTCGCGGCGAACCCCAGGTGTAAGACAGCGCATTGTAAGCCAGGTCAGCAGCACCGTAGAGGGGATATTTGGTGAGGGTGACACTCAGGAGTTGGGCGTTTGTGTCCGGATCAATGTCCTGCGAAACAGTCGCCAGGCGAAAAGACTCGGTATCGAGCTCATCCAAGTAATATTGCGCCATAGATATGAGTCTTGATGTAGAATGCAGATCAGAGGGGCACAGAAGAGGGGTTAAGAGTCTCAATGTTGAGGATAAGAGGAGGACGCGCTAACAGCCTTATAAGGCGACTAGGTGCCTTTTTGACATACCCTGCGTTCTCGCGTCCTGTTAACTATAACTGGATTGGGGAATAGTCGGTCAACTGTAGAGCCCTGTTACGCCAATCTCTCCCATCGTATTTCCCTGAGGGAATGAAAAAGACTATGGACTGATTTACGATAAGGTAGCCTACTTTACTATAGTAGGTTGGCCGGGCTTAGTGGTAGGTAAGCGGCCCAACCACAGTTCGCAATCCCTTTCGACACCTGAGGGAGATAGTGAAAGTGGATGGACAGATTGATTATGTGACATTGAGAAGTTTCGCAATTTTTTCCTTAGCTTATTCAGGCTTACGAAAGTAAGATTCAGTTGTCCGAGGTTACAGCGCCCAGCGAATTGCTAAAATTCATTGGCACGCGTAGAAGTATTTGTGGGTTTATCGAAAGGTAGGGATCTAATAATCTTGCACGAACTATAGACTCAATAACAAGAAATTAGCTATGTGATATGGTAGAAGCGTAGTAAATTTGTGAAAATAAAACTGATAATAAGTCTAAATAGACATAGAGAGAGCCCTTGAGTCGCTAGACATCTTGTATGATAAATCTCTTATAACAATTCTGCAGTTGACCCAAGTTAGGAAAATCTCCAGGACTATAACAGAAAAAAAGACATGTGTCAACATACCTGGAACTTCGCATCTCCTTTGTCTTGATACGCAATACCGGTGTACTCAGTATCAGGAAGACTGAGCTCCCAATTCTTCACAACCGCATCATCAACCCGAAACACAACCTCTCGAATCCCATCACCCCAACTAAACGTCATCCCTGCCATCTTACCCTCCCACGGCCCCTTCACATCCCACTTGACCAACCGCGCCCTGCTCAAGGCACTAGCAAAACTAACGCTATTCCGGTCAAAGTTCCACGACACCCAGCGCATAGCGTCCTGTGCAGCGTTGGGTCCCTTGTCAATCTGTGCGAAGCCGATTTCCTCTTTGGGCTCTTTTACGAGAAGCATAGCGGCGGAAAAGACTGGGAGGGCTTGGAATGTTGCTTCTTCTGCGGCGGGTTCTGTATCATCTTGGACGTGGACGCGGAGAACTTTGTCTTGCTCCGACCAGGCCATGGTAATGGTAGTGGGGAAGCTTGCTGTTTCTTACCTAAGGGTTGGGCTATGATGGCAACGGCCCTTTTGTAGACGCCCGTCCATTCCATGATCTCTCGCATCATTTTCATGTCTATACGAGAACCACGACTGCCGTACTTGGGACTCTTTCGCTTCGGGCCGTAATTGCTAGATGTTTCGTTAATAGTAGAATCGTGTGGGACGATGAGGTCTCTTACTGTATAGCCACTGCTACAGGAGCTCCATTGTACGCAGTCCAGACCACGGAACCACTCACACCAGCCTCAGTATACGTCAGATACTCGAGCTGATGCTGTTTCAGTATAGGATTAACGAAGCGTCCCGTGCTGCGTGTAGGCGGCTCTCCAGGCTTCGCCGTGGTCAAATAGCTGGAGATGTTGCATATACCTTCCAGCCTTTCTTCCTCGGCAAGTCTCAAAGCAAACCCAAATGCTGCCCTGGGAGGTGGAGGGTTGTTGTTCTTGGGAATCATGATGATACCAAAGTCATCAATGGCAGACTCTTCGTTAGGCTTGGTCGAAAAGACTTTGCTAACTCGAGTATCACTCTCCTGGATCTCGATCCCTTTGTGTTGCTCCCCAAGGTCAGACCACCAGGCTCGAAGGTTTTGCGTTCTTTTGCCGTTTTCATCCATAAGGTTGTGGCCTGCTGTGAAGATGATGGCATTGTCCTGGCCAGGGATATTGACAAAGAAGCCATTTCCACCTTTCTCTGCGAGCAATTTCTATGTTAAAGATTGAACAAGATCTGAAACTGTCGAGTTACTTGCCAGCTCCATCTTTGTTAAATCTTAGCTTCGCGACTGCTTGGCCGATAACAGAGTCACTGATGGAGTTGAGACCATAACGAACTGGGTCTTTCTCTCGCTCTCTGCCAGCATCTCCGCCTCGACGGTCTCGGTGCCAGAGGTTCTGGGGAACCAGCGATGATACCATCTTGCCTGGCTTGATAGAAGAGAGGCAGCAGGTAAAATCGAGGATCTATTAGTCTGAGTGCCCTAATGTCCAGCAAAATCAACAATTTGATCGTGGAGTTAGAGTCCGAGTCTCGTTACTGTCGGGCCAGGTAGATCATTCTTGACCTGTGACCAATGGCTACTTCTCAAGCACCAAGCACCTCAGATAGTCTGTCATTATCAAAGCCCCGCTCGAGGTTGTTTCGATCACAAGTGAGTTAAGCTCACCGAATTGGTGATCCTCTACCGGATCCAGCATTCTATTGGACGCAATGCGACCTCTCCTGTCAGACTAGCAACCTCCTCAATTGAGTATGCACCTAGCGAGCTCAGCTCTGACAAGTTGCTAATCACTTCCATTATTCAGTTTCTCACAGGGGCAGTGCAACCACTCTGGCGAGGGCCCGTGCCGGGCCGGCCGTAACCCGACAAATAAACCGAAACGGAGGCCACCCATTCACCAACCATTTGGGACTTTGCTTTGCTCGGCCAGCCTTTTGCATGCAGGGAGCATACAAATGCGGAGAGCTGAAAAGCAGGGTGATATCACTTCGCAGCAATAAAGTCAAAGCGCGCATTATGTCTAGGGCCTGGATACCATCCCAGCTCTGTAATTGGATGGCCTCTTTGATGGCCAAAATCACTACAGTAGCTTGCAATCAGATCTGCGTGGTTACGAGGTAATCTGGACAGCGAGGCATGACGATGGTCTTTTTCGAAGCCATATATTGGGAGGCAATGCCACAGTGTGAAACTCCAGCATAGCAATTGAGTTCTCACATCATTCACCTCACCAAACTTCTTGAGCCTTGACAATCCATCATGAGCGACGAGATCAAAACTATCGCCCGTGCCCTTCGCTCTGCGAGTCACAACCCTCTTCCCAACGGCGATCTTACATTCCTCGAGATCCAAGGCAGCCGCTTGATCGAGAAGGTCTATGATGGCGAAGAGCTCAAGGACCAGCGGATGGCTGCCACTGGACTGAGAGAAGGCTCAACTGCGGGCTATGCTGTGGCCAAGGACAGAGTGAGTACATCAAATTGCAAAAAGTAAATATTCTAATATGCGACGAACAGACCTTCGCTGTATATATAGGTGACGACGGCATTATCAAGGCCAGTGAGTATGATGAGGATTCTGAGGAGTGGGATGAGGCGGAGCTCGAAGGCCTCGGCGATGTCTCCGTCCATGGCGAGGGCCACGTCACTGTCGCAGGGCTTCCTAGCATGAACTTGGTCCTTTATCAGGCGCATGATGGTGCTATCAAGACTATCAAGCACGATAAGGATTCCGACATGTGGACTGAAGAGTTTGACATCCCTGGATCCGCAGCAATTGGAACTCCGATTGCCGGGTTTTCGACCGACGAGGCTCTCATTGTGGGCCTCTTCGGAGAAGACAACGAGATCCACGTTCACAGTCGAGACTTTGAGAACGGTGACTGGACTGGTAAGCATAACTCAGACTCCTCTTCATCAGCCGTCAGTCTAACATCAAGCAGAGGAAACCATCAATGATTCCTTCTTCGACGACACTGTCGATAGCATCATCGTCGCCAAAGACAAAGACAGCGGCCACTTTGAAGCCTACGTCTTGGCCAGCAACACGGTCTACAACATCACCAAGACCGGGTCTCGCGAAACCGTCGGTTCTTTCAGCAGTGATGGCGACTTTGTACCCTCCACTCAAGCTGAGTCTGGTGGCTGCTACGGCAACAACTGGGGCAACTATTGCGGCGATGGCTACAGATGCTACAGGAGGTGTAGCTGCGGCTGCGGTCAGGGCTACATGTGCGGTTGCTACAGTTGTGAGTGCGGATGTCCTCGTCCCCGCCATTGCCCGCCTTGTTGGTGATGTCAGTTGAACAGCCTGACATGGATTCTTCGTGTAGAGACGCATCCTTCATTCTTAGTAGTTTGGCATTTGAACTTACATTCACTCATAGATCCTATGGATCAATTAGTTAGTCAGACCCCCTAGTGGGTGCTCTGATAACAATATACTCTATTTAACTAGAAAGCAAGGACCTTGACTTCCGTATACAATGTCATGTGTCTCAAACGGCCCATATGCTATCTAGATCTCAAATCTCTACTTGCCATCGTGAGGTTGATGTTTGAGAGCTTCAAAGTATTTTGACATTAAAGACTACAAGGGTTAAACAAAAACGAATGAGAAGTATGCTGAGCTTCGGGACAACGAGGGAGACCTTGAGGAATGGGTAAGATTATGGTCTCCGTTAGCCATTCTTCAGTGCCTTGACTAACCAACGACCCTACAGCTTTTTAATATTCTGATGCAGCCTATCACTGGTTGAGGTCATGTACACTCTACAGTATCCGCCTTCTGGGATTGATGATATTAACATAGGAATAGTTCATTAGCCAATAGCCTATCGATACCTCTTACAGAATCTACATATGACCTCGGAATATATCTAAAGCATATATTCCTCCATAAGCCAGTTCTTAACGGAAATATGCCTGTGTTACTCCATCAGCAGCCCTTTTCACTTCCATGCACAGTGCTTAAACAGCCACCAAATATCTTTTTTATGTTCTTTACCGTGCCAGATGGCCTGTTTGGTGATCTGAATTCACGTAAGTATATCATTGTACAAGACACAAAACCACACACCTTCTTATGGCCGAGCATACACGAATCTCAAACGACTGTCTCGACGGTCCTTGAAACCGCATGAGAGCAGCCCCAAGACCCATCTTATCCTCCACGATCGTCTTTAGAAGGTCCCGACTGCAGAATTCATCCGCTCCTAGTTGAGGAACAAACCTGCCAGTGTCCCTCGTCCAGAATATGCTCGCTCCTCTCGTCGTATCAATCTCCCATTGACCCTTTCCATTGGGTTGTTTTCCAACAATGACGTATATCTTTTCGAGACCCTCGTGCCATTCCCAGGTATATAGTGCCTCGTCAGCAATTCGCATAAATCTCGCTGGTATTGCCAAGCTTGTGATATATGTAGCCACGGTATGATTCCTATTAATAAGATCTGGTTCAAAGCCTCGATCGACAGCCTCCATCTCAGCAGCGTCTATCATATTGTGGGGAAAATATATAGTGTCTGTATTCTTGTCCATCCTACGCCTGAACTTATATTTGCCGTTTCTGTATCGACTTCTGATGTTGTTATTGTCAGCCCAAGCTAGTGCAACACGGCGTGCCTCTTGGTTGACATCCACGATGGGTATATGAACTGGTGTTCCTAACTGATCGTAGCGAAACTCTAAGCGAATGTTGTCAGGATCGTTGTCGGACCAATCGTGGTCTTCTGCTGTAAGGTTTTTTAGGACCCAGCAGCCTGGCTTCCATTGGCATACTCCTGGTTGGCGGGGTTCTGATAGAGCGTGGGACCAGATTTGGTTACGGAGTTCTGGTGGTAGGCGAGGGAAAAAAGTGAACATCTTGAAGAAGGACCAATGGCAATGTCAGAGGGAAACAATATTTTCTCAGAGCTGACGATGAGGGGAGAGCTTTGATATGTCCCATTTAATACATGTACGTCGCCAGCGAATGGTTACGAGGTGGCGGCGATAGTGGCTGAGCTCTAGTCCTAGCTGCAGTTGTAGGACTTCAGCATGTACGCCACGGCCCAATCAGGGCACATCCTACAACTTTACACTCCAGCGTAATGATTATAGGACCAAAAGTCAATGGATGGCCTAGATTCCAATAATTTCAACCTTGAAAGGAAGACACTAACAATTTTACTGGCCCACTGGTATTGCTGATCGCAATGCGCTTCAGACCCAGATATAATCCTTCAAGCTCCACGAGCGCTTAGTCAACCCTCGAATGCAACGACAACAAATGTCAAGAAGCCGCCACTCATTCAATCTCACTCATTTTCATCGTCTCTCATCTCTGCCTCATCTAACATTAAGTTTCGTCTATAGATCTTGATTCAACACGGTCCGTTCAAGCCACTAATTAAACTGTCAATGAGTATGAAGCTCGGACGCTGACGCGTACAGCACAGGACCCCGCGTCTGATCACAATCCACCGACATATACACCAGCGAAGATGAGTGAAGCAGACAATAAAGTGTCAGACGTTTCGGCGCAAACAGTCCCCTCTTCGGGAAGTTCTGAAGAACCATGGGTCGAAGACGCCAAGTACCTTTTAGTCGACGACAACAAAGTCAACATGAAAGTGATGAAACTCAACTTCGAGAAACTCGGTCTCAAATACAACACCGCATGGAACGGCCAACAAGTCGTCGACCTATACAACGCGCACCCCGAGCAATGCAAATTGATCTTGCTCGATATTTCCATGCCTGTCATGGGCGGCATGGAAGCTTCACTGCTCGTAAGACAGCATGAGAAGGAGAACAATCTTAAGCCTGCTATTATCATCGGACTTATGCCAAACCCTACAGAGAGCGAGACTCGGCGAATGATTGATGAGTTTGGAATGAACACCACGTTCAAGAAGCCGGTCAGATTTGAGGGTCTTCGGGAGCTTGTCAACAATTGGCCCGTTTGAGGAGCAGGGATCGCGGGATGATTGACTTTGAGGCGCGTATGTCGTGCGGAGGGCGTGGATAACGATTATCAATTCATGATTCACGGTAGCAAGTTTATCAACGATAAACCCGGAACAGATAGTAGCCATTGAGTCACGGGATACATGGTTCGGACTCAGTCTCCGAAGATAGCCGGGGCCTCGCATTCCATAAAGGGAATAACAGATAACTGATTGTATAACATAATTTAGCTAGGTCACTATCTAGTGTCTACCAATGACTCATGCGTGAATTATAAACTTTTTATATATAATGAGATGATAATACCGTGATATCAAATATAGTAAATCTGAATTATTCGCTATTTGCTAAACAACACAATGGCCCCATCAGCTGCCGTCGAATTTCCAACGGGCTTCACCCTACATCGGATTACTAGCCCCGAGGAACTAGAACGATGGACTCCTTCACTCACCCAACTACTTCTATCATGCGTCAACGATGATCCATCTTCATCATCAATCGGTTTCCGCGCACCTCTGTCCACCACCAAAGCCACAGAATTCTGGTCTTCGCAATCACCTCAACTCTTCGGCCTGAACCCCAGAGCAACCCTATTCGTGCTCGCCCGCGACACCACCGCAGTGGGAACAATTTCGCTGGTGACTCATCCCAAGGAAACCCATGCTCACAAAGTCGAAGTCGGTAAGCTATTGGTTTCCGCAGCGGAAAGAGGTCATGGACTGGGAAGGAAACTGATGGATATGGCGGAGAGGTTTGCAAAGGAGGAGTTGGGTAAGAAGATGGTGTTATTGGATACAGCTTCGGATACACCGGCGAGAGGATTTTACTTGAAGCTTGGGTATACGGAATGGGGTGTTTGTCCGCAGTATGCTGAGAGTGCGGATGGTCATTTGCATGACTGTTCGTTCTTCTATAAATTCCTTGGCAACTAGTATGATTCGACTACAAAATATTCGATGTCTTGTACTTTATCATTTATGGATTGAGCCTTTAGCAGTTTAAACTCCTTGCCAAATAAACTACGAGGCTTTCCAGATGGGAGACGGGGAGGCTCGGCGATGTCCAAGTCCCTAGTGTAAGTAATCTGCCGTTTGTGGTCTTTCGATTTGAGAGCAAAAGCTATCATTTCTGGAAGCTCCTAAACTAAGTAGAGCCTCTGGCATTTTTCCTTGTCTTTAGTGTGATCAGCGGGCTCTGCAGTGCCAAGCTCATCGAGGGTCGAGTGGCCCAATCCGCTTGAACCACGTCATCAGCTGAATACATGGGTGCTGAACGAACGCGGCTGCACTTTGAAATTGTCAATTACAATTCCACAAACAGTCTTCAAAAATAACCCATTTCGGAGGCGCCGTCTTCTATCTCAAATTTTCCCCCATAACATCTGGCCTCGAAATTCGCAATGAGGCTCCTGGACGCAAACACACTCGAGGTGGTGGAGTTCATGGATCATAGCGTCCCAAAATATGTGATCCTCTCCCATACATGGGTTACAGGTGAAGAAGTTTCCCTCCAAGATATGCAAAACAACAAAGGGATTGAGAGATCTGGATACAATAAAATCAAACAAGCATGCGCCTTGGCTCTCAAGAATGGTTATGGGTATGCTTGGGTCGATACATGCTGTATTGACAAGACCAGCAGCGCAGAGCTATCGGAGGCTATCAACTCAATGATGAGCTGGTATGAACGATCGGAAATATGTTATACGTATTTGGCAGATGTTCCTCCAGGCACCAAAGTTCACGAGCCAGAGTCCTCATTTGCGAATAGTCGTTGGTTTGAGCGCGGATGGACCCTTCAAGAGCTCATAGCCCCGTCTAAGCTCATATTTCTCTATGATGACTGGTCTGTTATGTCTGAAAGAGATGATATCGTCCATCTCATCACGCAAATTACTGGCATAGACCAGGCCTTCCTGTCCGCTCCGTCTGCAGATTGCTCTTTGCAATCTAGACTCCATGCAGCAAGCATCGCCGAAAAGATGAGCTGGGCTTCAGAACGTAAAACCACCCGAATCGAAGACACAGCGTACTGCCTGCTAGGAATATTCGGAATCAATATGCCTCTACTATATGGTGAGGGCAAAAGTGCTTTTCTGAGATTGCAAGAGGAGATCATGAAACGTTCGGATGACCAAACATTATTGGCCTGGTACCTCCCAGAAGATGGCCCCGACGAGTCGGGAGTGCTTGCTACATCTCCAGCTGCATTCGCGAACTGCAAAGATTTCATCCCCTGTGATGTGGGAATGTCTACACCACCATTCCAGATAACGAACAAGGGCCTTCGCATCGAAATGCCAGTTTCCAGCGACGACTTTAGCGATGGGAGATATGGTCTTCTGCAGTGCAGGACGAAACAAGACCCGACGACCATGATTGCGATTCCCTTGGACAGCGGCCGTAACAACCTGTATGTACGAAGCAAAAGGCCGTTATTAACTCTGAGCTATCAGTACTGGAGGGCATGGTCATTTACCCCAGTCAATCTACTTCCAAGCCTCTCTTTTACCAGCAGCATTGCCCAGCCACCAACCTATACGGTCTTCTTGGAGTCCATCCCAGAGAACTTCTATATTGCAGAAGTCTACCCCCCAAATCAATCACAGCAGCCTGACCCGAGATTCATCATGACTGGAACACCTGAAGACGAGGACCATGGTTTCAGTAGGGCTGCCTTGGTACTAATCAAGAGCCTGGTCGGTAACATAGAGCCATTTGTTGTGAGAATCCTGATAGAATCAGCACCAAAGAAGGGGCCGAATGGGACAGAAGTTCATCTCGAGGCCACTATCAGATTCGTCGAGACTTGGGGTGGCAAGTTTTTCGACGGTGTATCCCTTGCCAGCTCGTGGTATAGTTGCACAGACCCAAAGTTTATGTATTGGACACGAAGGGAACAACAAGCCTATGAGATTGATTGGAGCCGCGAGCAACATTTTGGGAAGACGCTTTTTGTTTTTGAAATTGAGGAACAAGGTGTCGACAGACATCGCCCCGATTGGCGTCTGTTCGATGAGGATGAGTTTACAATTATTCAGAAAGGATGGGAGCAATCATTACAACGGCTATTCTACTATGCTCAGAGCAGTACTCGTACTGTAGTTCGGTCACTTGCCCTCTCACCATGGTTGTTCACATTTGTCGTCGATTCCTTGATCTACAGGTGCATCGAACCGCTCGCTTCGATAATAGGCCATATCGAGAAGCATTTCAGAAGATATGCATTTGGCGGGGGTGTCGCGCTGTTTTTGAGGTTTTATCTCCGCTATGCTCCTTGGAGGAGGCTTCAGAACTTTGAGGCGTTCCGTCGGATCAGGACCAATTGTTCTGACTTCGTAATTTTTTACATTTGTTGTAACCTTCTTCCTTCAGAGCTACTAGAAGCTATTCTCGAGAAGAAATGGGGGGAGTTGGTAAGCGTGCTACTGGGACTTGGACTCCGACTGGTCGTTACCGGGAAGGGCTCGAACGTAGCTATCACGCTGATTTAGTACATGTTTAAGTGAACAAAAAAGTGAATGGTATAAGCAAAAAAAGGAGATCCTGATTGTGCTTAGTCGCCGTACCCGTAAACCACAGCCTTCTGACTACAAGTTCGTGACCTGAGATGCCTTGACAAAGATAGCGATATGTAACTTCAGCACCCTGGATGATAAGAAATGCCATCTTCAGGAAACTTCCATTTCAGCCGGTCTTTTAGAATGATCCGCAGATTTTCCCTCACTTGGAGCTCAAGAGGACAATGACTGATACCCTGTAACAGAGACTCCGTATGCCTCCCCTACTCTTGGCTTAAGGCTCTCATCCCGTTGTTCTTCAGTATCCCGAATTCGAAGTTGAAGCTCTCCTCCCCTCTCGGGGACATCAGTACCGGTGGTGACCGATGTATCTTCAGATACCTCGACCCAAGCCATCGACCTGACAGTTTTGAAAGAATGCACACCAGCTGCAGTGTTGGCCAAAATTGGTCTCGGGGGCGGCTTCGAATTTTGGCAAAGAACAAGGAGCTCTAGAATCGAATCCCATGCCCCACTCGTCTGTCCCTTGCATGAAATATACACGGAATGCAACAGAGCAATCATAGCGTAAAGGAGAAGCCCTATGTTGGCGATCCAGTCGAATCGACTATCGCAGGTCATGACGTAACCCGTATATATAGCTTTCAACTCAAGCCTCTCCTGCCTTGATTCGTTCGGGTTCGGCCAGTACTCTTTGGGGTCACCAGGATGGACAAGTTTCCGGACTAGAGAATTATTGACTACCACGCCCTCAAAGATCTCAACATGTCCCCCGTTCCCGTTTAGACCGCATCGAGAAAGCCTCCTATGACACTTTCGAAAGACGCCATTTGAGATAGGTTTACATGGTAAATAGTCGCGACTAACGCTTCGAAAGTTGTCATTTTTGTTCCGATGAATGGAAGTTGCTTCAAACTGTTGGGCAAAGTGTCAGGTAATGGAGGTGATAGCATCTCATACCAATTCGTGGTCATCCTGATAGATCTTAGGGAATCGTTCTTGGGAGGGGTAACCTGAAGGTAGCCGATCTTCGACTGGAGCTTGAGCTCCGTCTCGACTAGGTTCAATACCCGACCAGCGTAGTACTCATGCGGTACCCACTCGTCCCATAGTCCAGACATGATGGACTTGGCCTTGGCCCAACGAGCGTCGATGGAGCAAGCCAGCACATTCGTCGTATATCGAGGACCTACTGTCGTGTTCCACGCATTGTTGAAGAGGACCACTATGCCGAGGGAGGCGTTGGTCACAGGCCAGATATCTACAGGTACCATAATGATTGGGCGTGTTTCTGGGAATATCGAGTCATTTAAAGACTTGCTGATGTTTCGCATAACCCCTCTCCTGACCAGATAATCTTTTACGTCCTCTAGGACATTAACTTCTACCAAGGCCGGAATTTTGTCTCCGGATACTGGCTTGTCTTCTTCGTAATGCGAGTCTATCTTGTCTGGATGCGGAAACCTGACCCTCAGATCATTCTCGCTCAGGTTCACCATTGCAGAGAACTCTGGCGGCAGGGATATGAGTCTGAACCTCATACCTCTGCTTGCTTGCCCATTTAAGGTGATTTGGGAAGGGCTTCTTCGAGGGAGACACGCGACTGAGATGTTCCACGGCCATGAAATGCATTCCCCTTACAGCGTCTTGAAGGACAGCTGTGGCGTGGTGAGTCGTAAATGCCCAGGTATTGGCTTCTTTAATAAGAGAAGGCCTCGTATATAGATTTTTGCGTATAAATGGGTCCAGTACCTCATGGTCAATGGTCCTTTCGTGAAGAATCCACCAATTATCAAAGTGATGAAACAATGTCATGTATCCAGAAGATGGGCATTGGGGAGTGAGGAAAGGGCTCGCATCAGTGGCACAGTCAATACCGGCGTAGTAATCGGCGTCTATACTTGTTGGCCAGAGTGTGTCATTATCTCCTGAACAAAGATTTT
The DNA here is from genome assembly GCA_013781345.1 of Fusarium coicis. Taxonomy (NCBI): domain Eukaryota; kingdom Fungi; phylum Ascomycota; class Sordariomycetes; order Hypocreales; family Nectriaceae; genus Fusarium; species Fusarium coicis. Next base: position 107,437 of record JAAOAJ010000080.1, on the reverse strand, counting down.
CAGTGATGTGTGAAATCGTATGTAGGGGGCCTACCGAAAAGCCAGTATATGCCACCGCCAATATTCCAGTCCTTAACTTTGGGGATCGTTTGTACGGCGGTTGCTGGTGCTGCCAGAAGCGCAAGAAAACAGCCAACGATGAGCAGAGCCACAAAGCATCTTCTTTTAAACTTGTCCCCCGCTGACATTGGCTGGCCCCAGCTCTGCTTTAGTCCGCCTAGAAACTCGGGTGACCAGAGGTAACTATTAGTCGTGGGCCATACCGGCGTACATTCTAACATACGAAATGGATGAGAACGAGTGCCCAGAAACGAGGAGACCAAGAGGTAGTCCAGGACCAAACATAACCTCGGAGCGTAGGCAGTGGAAAATAATAGTCCCAATGCTGGCCACGATCAGAAGCTCCTGTACTTTTGTTGCGATTTGGAGTAGACCTAGTTTGAGAGAGTCGTCATTCTTTTTGCCTTGCAGCTCTCCTCCGATGAAGAAACCGACAAAGTTTACCGCGCTGAGTCCAATAGTAAGCAGCGCAGGTATAACATGAATCGCACAGCGCGCTATCGCAACGGGGCGCGATTTCTTGATGAGGACTTTGGGCTTCTCCTCCCGATTAAAGAATGTGACAACTTTGAGACCGATTGTCCTGAAGAATGTTTTGAAGAACCCATCAGCTCTATTAGATGAGGATGTGTTGATTTGTACACCGGCCCCATGATGCGTTGCGGTGAGATTCTGCTGGGAAGATAGGTTGCCCAACTCGTACTGCGACATGGTCTTGGTATATGAGGGTGCCAGGATGAAAAATAAAGTTCTACTGATTTATAAAGGATATAATGATAGAATGGCCCTTAAATCAACCTGAATGCTTTGCTTTTGAACTGATCGGGACTCTAATGAGGCTGGCGCCAAGGTGGAAGGCCTCCAAATGCAGCACGGTAGACTACTCAGCCGCAGCATCATAAAATGTAGGACAAGACTAAGAATAGATAAGGCTCGGAATGAAAGGAGCTATGTAAGTAGCAAGACCTAAGGAAAAATAATCACAAGGACTTTCAAAGAATCTCCTACCGCACTCCCCATTATAGCTAGCAGATGTAACGTATTGTCACAAAGGATAATGAATGGAACGAACTGGTCTTCGGTATATCATATTATGGCACTACAGAGAGTTGGAGAGGATGTATAAGGCAATGGAAGATTTTGTAATCAGGATCTCCGGGATGGGCATGAAGAGAAAATCAAAGACAGAAGCCAAATGTATCACGCTACCTCAGTATATTGTTACACGAATATGAACCTTCTCAAAGGCCCAGGCATTCATGTAGTCGGTGAAGGTTCACGCCGGTGAGGCGTACCGCAATCCCATGCCTGATTGGCTGACATGGTTGAAATATCACCAAATTACAAGCCCTGATCTTTCAGCTGCTCCTCCGTCCAATCCCAAAGCTTCTGGGCCATCTTATCATCCAAGCCATGCCCCTCCAACCCACCAGTCTTTCCGACGGGTTCATAAAATTCACCGTTCCCGATAACCGGAGTCGTAGTAGCCCAAAGATGATTCTTGACCCCCTCTGAGATGGGAATAGCGACTTTCGTAGCCACATTCTGCTGTAGGTGCTTCATCAAGTCATCTCCAGGTTCACGAGTAAAAAGCTCTGTCTGAACTTCGCCTGGGTTGATGGCGATGTTCTTGAAATCGGGATATCGCTTGGCTGCTTCTCTAGCATAGAGAAGACAAGCAAGTTTGCTCTGGGCGTATCGAAAAGGTAAAGCCGTTTCGCTCTCAGCTGACTTGAGGGTTTCGAACTCAATGCCTGCTGGGCCGACATGACGGAATCCAGCCGAGCTGAGATGCACAGCACGAGCACCGGGTGTCTTGTCAAGTACGGGCTTGAGAAGCTTGAGAAGCAATGCATGCCCGAGATGGTTGGTTCCCATGTGCATCTCATACCCATCCTTGGTAAGGGTAGGTGGAGCACCCATGACTCCAGCATTTAGCAAAAGGACGTCAAGCCTGTACTCCCGTTTCAGGAATTCGGCAGCAGCAGACTTTATGATTTCAAAGCTGGATAGATCGAGCTCCAACAGAGAAACGTTTGTGCCGTCAGAAGCTGTTTTCTTGACTTCATCAAGCGCAGCAGTTCCCTTGGCGGAGTCGCGAGAGGTGATGTAGACATGAGCAGGAGAATGCTTGGCCAGTTCAATGGCAGTGGCTTTTCCAAGGCCAGTGTTTGCGCCCGTTATAAGGATCACCTTTCCATCGAGTGAAGGGACATCTTTAGTTGAATCGAAAGGATATGTTGTAGCTGTAGACATTATGGCTGGAAGGATGATCTTTGATAATGCTGTTTCGTGTTTGAGTAAGGTGATATGAAGGAGGTATCTTGAGAGATCAGCGACTAAACCCGCGCTTAAATATGCTTGACGGCTCCGGACTTAAGAATACTAAGGATCCGAGAAGTAATGCGTCTCGTAATACAGTAAATACGGGTCCATCATAGAGGGACTTTATGACGGCCCGTTGGTTGGTCATCCAATCAAGGACGATAAAATGCGAGCTAGCCAATCGTCGACCTTAATCAGCCCCCACTCTCAACGGTTGGCTTTAATCCTTTTGGCAGCCAAGTATTAGTTAATTCCGAGCAGTGTATCACCCCAAAAGAGTTGTTTTATGTTTAATCAAACATTCTCTCTTTAGGAAATTTCTGTTGAATGAAGGTTGCTGCCTCAGTGACCTGCCACTACCTGTTAGCCGATCATCAGGCTAGACCTCTTTGCTTGGAGCTACTGTACGATAGCCAGATAGCTCACTCCCATTCGACAGTATAGCCAACTGATAGTCCATCACTAGCCTTGGCTCAATTTTCGGTGCGCTGCAACCAGGCCACATATCCTGACGAGTTCGACCGAAGCAACTGAAAAGGAACTGCAATGGAGATAAAATACACTGAGCCCCAGCATATGAGAAGGAATGTGATAGCTATCCATATTAAAGACACGATTACTACGTAAAGAGATTTTTTGGGGATAGGTGATTATTGTTACCCCGCGTTCTATCACGGCGACTAAAAACTGAAGGTTCAATAGTTTAGAAAGATTGAAGATCTAGATGCAAAGACTTCAGAAGTCCAAGATGTATAAATGGAGGTCTTTAATACTATATGCGTGGATGATTATTCTTCTTGTTCTCGACTTCCTTCACAAATAGTTAACACAGTTAATATCTCCTCCCTAACATCCAAAATGGCCATCGTCGACGTCAACACTGTCCTTGATCCTCCAGCGAAGGTGGCTGAAAAAGTAAAGGATGTACGGATCAACGAACTTGCACAGAGGTGCTTCCTACTCACTGTCTATAGACTCTGAGAGCGATGACCCCTCGCCCCTCAAATGAGATCAGAGACAAGCATCGCTGGTATCAATGTACCGTCCAAAACGCTACTCAGTTTGAGATTCGTCTCGAGAATAGCTACTTCGATGCTGGAAAGTACCTGAAGGCCCCTGAGTCGGTAAGCCCCTACGGACAGATGTCGTTCACCGCGTATAACGATCGGTTCGGTGCGTCTACGGGCCTCTCTTTCAGGGCCTATCTAGACGAAAACTCATCGATTTAATTTCGCCATCGTGAGTAGCCCGTCAAGCAAAGCCCCCACAAAACTTACGTTTTATTAGGGACTTGATGTTCCCACGATGGGAGGATTCAAAGCAGGTGTCTTAGAATCAGATTCTGCAAAAACAGGCCTCGAGTACGCTACTAGGGAAGGGAGGAGCATAGCTTCGAAGGATCGATATAAGGGAGAGGACAGCGATGGAGTAGATCGTGTGATCCAATTTCATGTTGTGGCATATCCTGGGATGGAAATGAAAGTTATCATTACTCAGCTCATCGTTCATAGCGGCAATAATTGAGGGACCCAATTGGGCTGAAGTAAGTGTTCTTACATAAAATAGTTTTCTGTTTTAAAAAAAAATCAATCATTTTAATATAGAACTGTTATTAGTTTCTACGCAAACTGCGGAATCTGAAGTCAGCCTTGGCAGCCACTTTGGAGCTTGGCGCTGTCTATTGAGGCTGTGTACACACCATCAGCCCAGCTCTTTGGGAGCCTCGTTTCAAAAAGAAAACACGTAACCCCTCATTCTGAAGACTCTCTTGTCTTGTTCATCCTGTTGTTTTCAAGGCTTTCTTGATTGGAACCAAATATTGAGCATTTAACGATGGATCCCCTGTCTATCGCGAGCTCGGTGGTGAATAGCGCTGCCAGCATATCTGATCGCAGGAAGCTAATCTCTATAGGTGGGATTAACCGCGACATGCCTTTCAACCTGCAAAAAGCTCCACGATCTCGCTGGAGAATACCAAGACGTTCCGGCCGTCATCGCAATGATATGTTCCGAGTCAAAGATAATTAGTATCGGTCTATCGGAACTTCAGATGAAGATCCTTCGAAGAGACGACCTTGCACAAGCTTGGGCGTCAAAAACAGAAATATGGACGGCTTTTGAGACAGCGCTCACTGGCTGCATGGTTGTATTTAGCTGTTTGGAAGCAGAAACACGAGGTCTTCGGTCTAAGAACCCGGGAGTATGGGCTAAGATTAAGTTCATCTGGAATCAAGATCGCCTCAAGGAGCTTCTAGGTGCGCTCAGAGGGCAGCAATCGTCGATCACCTTTCTTTTGAATCTCCTTGAACTGTAAGTAGAAAGCTAACCCATGATATTCTTTATGCTAATGCGACTAGCGAGACTCTGTCAGGCATCCAGAAGGACGTTCGGAAGAATGCACCGAGGATAAAGGCAGCTGCTTCAGAAGCCCAATCTCTGCGGTCCTGGAACCCGAGCGTCAAGATGGACTGTGAATCAATCTTTGATAACAACGCTGGCAATCTCAGTTTTTCTCAAGTGGATGCTGTGTCTGGTAATGCACCTTCTGAGCTCGATTTCGAGTTCGACAATCTCGTCATAAACAGCCAGGCATACAGGCGCGTCTTTATCAAAGCTCAGTCTGAGAGACAACCACCGCAAGTTGAAGAGGTGGATAAAGGTCGAGTACAATCTCAGAAGATCGGCACCTCTCTTGTGACTTTCTCACGGGAGAAGGCAATTTCTTGTGCAAAGGATCTAGTGCGGCCATCCTTTCGGAAGCAAGAGTCTAGCAACTGGACAGACTTGCAAATAATCCGGCCTGTTCTGCTAGCTAGCACAACTACTTGCTACGGCTGTCTCCAGAGTATTGCAAAGGATCATATGAGAGCATTAGGAGGGACATGGCATGTCGGATGTTTCAAATGCTATGTAAGTACTACAATTAGACTGTCCCATATGTCTGAGATTGTAACAGCAATTCTAGGACTGTGGGGTTTCTCTGGAAAGCGGCTATCACTTATTGCAAGAAGGAAACGGCATCCAACCAAAACCACTATGTAAGGATGACTACAGTCGACGACAGGACGTTCAGTGCTTCAAGTGCCTGCAGCCCATAATAGGTGACTTCGTGACAGCCCTTGGTCGTCGATACCATGCAACCCACTTCACGTGCGACCGATGCGAAATCGTTTTCGCCAATGAAAGCGATTATCAAAAGCACAATGGTGGTATTTACTGCATGCTACATTTCTGCCGAGAAGTTGCATTTTACTGCCATGGCTGCAAGTTTCCACTCATGGGAAATTATTGCGAAAAGCAGGGCGACGGAAGCAAATGGCACACCTGTTGTTTAGAGCTTTTATCGTGGGGGTTGGAGCTCCCAGTATCAACCAACGGCCGCCGATATCTTGACTCTATTCAAGACCAATCTTTGGATGGTCTCAGTAAATTCTACTCGAAACTACACGATAACCGCGCTAATTCGATCTATGTTTGTGGATCGAGCTACTTAAAGGAATTTCGAGACTCAGTTACTAAATATTTCAGCCTGACGAGAGGAGGCTCTAAGGCGGAGACCTATGAAGCTTTCAAAATCATACTTTCTATGGTGTCCTGTCTTTTCATAGCGGTTTCAAAGGCCACCACAGATCGTAAGAACGCTTTGTCACAGGAATGACTATTGCTAATGTTTCGTGTAGGTGCTGGCGAGTACGTAATTATGAGCTTTTCATTCCATTCGTGGAAATACTTCGTACGTAATGAACAGCGTCTGAAGGCATCTCCCGAAGCCGTCGGACAAGGCGTATCAGACCTACTTTTGCCCCTGTTAAGCTTGTCTTTTGAGATACATCTACAAAGCAATGATACCTCGTGGGACGTTAAAGATCCCCAGCTTGACGAATTCGTCAACAACCTGAAAGCATCACGTTGTTTCCAGCTGGACGATTGTTACAGCCACTTCGCTCCTGAATCTCTTGCAGAACGCTGGAAATGTGCAAAGTGTCCTGATCTCATTGCCGGACATGGCTTCTATGAGCGTTCGTCTCCCTATCGGAAACTGCATGCGCGCTGTTACTCAAAGATTACCTGTGATCATGAAACATTGGAAGGCTGTGCAGCCGATGGTGTCTTGGAGTGCAACAAGTGCAGGTGGAAGAATAACTTTGATATGATTCCTTATGAGGATTGCGCGTTGCATCAAATTTGGCGAAGATGGTATTATTGGTATGTGCGGCCAGATCAGACTGAAATGCGGGAGGGCGACATTGTGTGTTGAGAGCTGAAGCTCTGGTCTCTTCACCATGTAGTAGGCATCAGTCAGAAATGACAAATATTTTGTAAACATAATCAAGTTCAACTAAAAGCTTCATGCATAAGGGGTATTGACGTGGATACATTCAGTACCTTGGACGAAAGCCACTCTATTTTGCCCAGGTGAGCTGTGTCTCAGCACAAGCTCTACCAAGATCAGCCCACTGCAAATAACTCCATTTCTCCGGATTCTCAGAAGCCTCAACAAAATGCTTGATAGCCAAAACAGTCTGCAACGCCCACCTCTCCGGACTAACCCTTCCTACACCTGTTGCCAATGGAGTCATAAGAACACTCTGAATCTGATCATATTCAGAAGCATCGCAGTTATGATTGTCGATCGCACAGAGCAAACTCCAAATACACTCATAAATAACCTCTTTATCCCATCTCACGTCAGCAGGCATCCGCATTGTCGGGCAGAGCGCAACACGACGTGTCCCATAGACATTCCGTGATCTTGCTTCAAACTCCTTTGGAATTTCTACCAAAGTACATGTCCCCGGCGGTGCGAAACCACGCCACGTCTTGTACAGCTGAGCTTGGGCAACACCCGTTAGCGCATGGTAATCATCGCGCGGGGAGAACTGTCGAGAGATAGCGTCATCAAAAGCACCGTCCAGTCGACCGTAGGAATTGGCGGGCGAAACGACGGTGTCAAATTTGGATTTGCTTGAGAGTTGGGATAGAGCGCAGTTGTGAATCTCGATTGAGACAGAGTCAGGTAGTTTACGGCTCTTGCGCGCGATATTGAACGCGTCGCTGAATTGCTCTTCCATACAGAGAAGATGAATGTGAGGAATATGAGTGGTTTTGGTGGTCATCTTCAAGATTTTTGGATAATGGTGATACTTGGACAAATGGGTCGTGATTACAAGATATACGTGACGAAGCGAGAAAGGTATTAGAAAATATGATCTCGTAGTGTTTCCAAGGTCAGATGATATGAGTGAAGCGGGGTCACTTGATTGTGGGCGTGGAGAGGATGATGTTGACCGCGGATTTTCCGACATCATAGTAGTAGATGGCAGAATGGCGGAATCCTGTAATTCCGGAAGTAAGATGAAATATGTGTTGGGTTACTTGGCTTCCTAAGCTGGAAACAGGTGATATGTAGCAGTTGATGGAATGGCCATAGATAACTGCAGATGAGAACAGTTCTTGCACTAAGATCATAGAAGTCGAGCCGTAGCCTTTGCTCATCGGCCAATCGTTGAGTCTTAGGTGTAGCTTACCACTAAGTTGGGCGTTCTCTGATTTGCAGTTGGAAGGACGATGTCGAGTCACACTACTGAGGGATCGGCAGCTCTTGGCTTCTTGTATTCGTGCTTGTGAACGAAATTGGGATTGCATTCTTGTCGGTCTCGGTTTCAGTCTCGGTGCCGGTCATACCCCACGAGCTTAAATGTATCATACACAACTAGGTAGAGAGCCTCCATGTAATAGGGGCAAGCAGCATATGGAACAAACTAATTTAAGCTAAGCACTCAATTCTAATACCGTTGCCAATCTTCTATTGTGTCTTTGATTCGAGGCAATGCAAGATAGGGTATGTTCTAAGCCCCGACAGCTATACGCGTATACGCTGTGTCATGAGGTCGCTTACTTCTTTCAGCAGAGCCTGTGGCTATCACATATTCTCTTGTGTTACAGCAAGACCGAAAAGCCAATCGGGTTGTTCTTCTTACGCGGTATTTATGTCGATCATGATGCAGGGGTCCGTCGGTATTAAACAACTTCCCGAGACTGTATGTATTTTCGGATCTTGGCCGCGTGTTCTGTTGTACCTGTCAGTATTTATACTCATGCCTCGCTACTCAAGTTTATGGAATCGCCCAAAATTATCCATATCCACTAACATTCAAGAACGAAGCTCTAAACAACCATCACCCAAACCATATTTTTTGACCACTTTAGTCAAGTCTTCATGACGGGCAACAAGCAATCACTCCTCGATCTTATAGCCAATCGATGGCCACTTCTCGCCACTGCATTACTTGTCTGCTTTGTGGCCGCCGTCGCTCCCAGAATCGTTAACGTACTGCGACTATGGGCTATCCCCACCATCGGTGAGAGCTTGGTAACACGGAGAAGCGCAGACAAGCATACTTAGGAGGAGCCAGGAAACTGTACTCAGCAGGGTACACAAAGGTAACAGCACCCTTTGGCTCGGGATTAAATCACAGCTCACAGTCTTACAGTTCAGGATGGCATTTTTCTCATAACCACATCGCGAAGTAAGTATCTGCTGTCTTGTATCACAACCCTCAGTCAAGCTAATGTCTCTAGCTTCTCCCACCATCGTCATCTCACCTGTCTTTCTCCCTGAGCTCAAGAAGCTGCCTGATGCTACTCTTAGCATGGAAGCTGCCGTTGATGAGGTTCGTATACTTGTTTGGCACCCTGATTTACTCATCTAACAATGTCGATAGTCGATGGAAACCAAATACACCAAGATCGAGGCATCAGTACCCATCATTCCGCATACTATCAAAGGAGAACTGACCCCATCTTTATGTAAGTTCCTCCTGGACAATTGGAAGTCGGGCGCCTTAAGTTCTTCTGCAGAGCCGCTCTGACAATACCCAGCTCGACTTAGTTTGACTATCGCAACTGAAGTCAGAGATTCAATGAATCTCACCATGCCACCATGCGATGACTGGACAGAGGTAAACATCCATCACGCTCTCCTTCGTATCGTCGGTATGGTATCTGGTCGCATGTTCATTGGACCTGAATTGTGTCGCTCCGAGCAATATCTCGATGCAGCCATTAACTACACCATTGAAGTCATGGGCGCTCAGCATGCCGTACAGAACATGCGCCCTTGGCTACGACCTTTCCGCGCTCAAATCCTCCCAGAGGTGCAGAAACTGTACCAGCGGATTGTAAAAGCTGAAGCTTTTCTCGAGCCGGTGGTCAGAAGGAGAACTGATGCCATGAATGATTCATCGTATGAGAAGCCTGACGACTTTTTGCAGTGGCTCATCGATAGAAAGGATAAGTTCCCTGATAAGAATAGCCAGAATCTGGCCAAGGTGCAACTTGGTCTTACTTTTGCAGCCGTTCACACTACGACGTTGACGGCCACAAATGCGTGAGTCCTTTAACTTATCCATATTCAGCATATCTCTAAAGAAAAAGCAGATTCTATGACTTGGCGGCTTTGCCAGACCTGCAGATAGAACTTCGAGAAGAGGTCCGGGAAGCATTATCGCAGAGCGGCGGCCAGTTCACGAGCAACGCCCTGCAATCCATGAAGAAGATGGACAGCTTCCTCAAGGAGACACTTCGGGTTCATCCTGCAACCATGGGTAAATCAAACCCTGACAGTCTCAGCAGGCAAACTCACTGACAAATTTCTTCTAGCTTCTTTTCAACACAAGGTTCTCAAACCATTCACTCTATCCAACGGTCAGGTCATCCCAGCCGGCGTGACGATAGAGATCCCCGCGGTCGCAGTCAGCTCCGACTCTAATATCTTCCCACACGCAGAGAAATTTGACCCACTCAGGTTCTACAGACTTCGCACTGAAGCCAAGGACGGCGCGTCAGTCGAGAAAGCAGCAAATAACCAGTTTGCTAGTGTGAACCAGAGCAGCTTGACCTTTGGGTATGGTCGACATGCATGCCCCGGAAGATTCTTCGCCGCAAACGAGATCAAGATGATTCTGGCCCATGCATTACTGCATTATGATGTCAAGAACGTGGGCGATGCGACTGAAAGATACCCCAATATGGAGTTTGCTCATATGGTGAGTTAATGGATGAATATGAATAGTTCCGAGTACGGTACTAACCAAGGTCGCAGTCTATTCCGGATCCTTCCAAGAACTCATGTTTAAGTCGATCGAGGTGTGAGTGACTGTTAGACACGAAGCGGAGGGACGAGTGGCAATATTCTTCTGTACCTATCTTGGGCCTGAATTTATTAGCTAGACTTTATTCCTTACTTGGTTTGTCAACTGTTTGCAATCAAGCACATGTAGCTGAGCGTTTATGATTACAGCAAAGGACTCAATTTTGCAAGGTACTTCCACACGAAGAAACATCAAAGCGTCTTAGGGCACCATAATTCGTGTATTTATATGAGTAGACTAATCTCTACCTTCATCGCTACTACTCATCTTTGATTTCAACCACCTACTCACTCTCAAACTCTTTATCATCGATGTTGTCTGTGCCTTTAACCAGTCTGAATGAATTTCCTCTGCTAGGCTGTCGAATTTGAAAATACTCAAATCCCATGCCGGAGACGGTTTATACTTCAACTGAGAAACAGGCCTTCCTCTCCCTGAAACCTGCCATAAAAATTCAGCTCGAGATAGAAAGATTTCTGATATTTCGCTCATATCTATGACATGTTCAGCTTGGAGGACTTTGTTGATGGCGCATGTCCATGGGATGTATTTGTTGAACCGTTGGATTTTCGATGAGCTTTCTGGAACCCAAGCTGATGTTATTACAACTTGGATTGGAACTTCCGCGGTTACTGTCGCTTCGGGTGAATGATCTAGCAGCCCTAGCTGACGTAGCTGGACAGTATACTTTGAAGGTCAGCGCAGGTCTCTCTCCCGCCGTGGAATAAGTCGTACCTCTGACATGGTGGCGTAAACCGGGTGCCCTCCAATTTCTGACGAGTCCTTGTCCATAGACTTATGATGCTCAGAGCCTATTTGCGTGAGTTTGCCGCTGGCTGTCAGATACCCTGCAATGGCCTCTAACACAGCCAATGGATGATCGAAGCTACGGCGTCCCCATTCCGTTCCATGAGGTAGGTGTAAATGGACAACAACTCGCTTCCAGAAATCATGTGCGCCTCCATTAGCTTCAAGCTTCTTAAAGTTCTTTTGGGCAAATGCGATGGAATCGTGAATTAGATCCCAGCGCCGGATAAAATCCTTATCGTAAGGGTCTATTTGCACGACTAAAATGAATTGCGTTTGTCGCGGCTGAACAAATAGTGTGGCTCTCAATGTATAATTCTGATCTCCAAACTCTTCTGGTGGGCAAGTAACGAAGCTGAACCTTGAATGTGTGAATTCGTTGCGTTCTAGGGTAGAAGACTGAGGAATACGGGCAAGGATCCTGTCGGGTACTGGTATATCAACAAACACGTTGCCTCTAAACCTTACGATATGGGACCCATCTTGACTGGAAAAGTCTTTTGTCTTGGACGCAGATGTGATAGCATCATCATCTCCTCTTGCAATCGTATACGGCATCAATTGTTGAGGCCATCGATGAGAAGTCGAGCTGAGGGAATTCGATTGCTGAGGAGCAGGTATCGATGGCGGCGGCTGATCTCGGTCACTCTTCGCCCGGATATAGTTCATTGATGCCGATGGATAGCTCTCTTGGGGCCAGGATGGCATCTTACCCTTCTTGACTTCGTTCAAAATACCGATGACAAACTCCTGATTCTCTCTAATCGCGTCATATGATAGTCCTCTGCCCTGGAGATAGCTACCATAGTCCTTACGCCAAAGAGGATCAAAGGCGTCAAGCAGCGCGAACTCAGAAGCCATAGGTTTCCTTTGGACTCCCACGAGCGAAGGTACAACTCGATTTTGCGTTTCTTCATTTCTAGAATCCAATGCTAGGGAACTCAGACCAGGTGCTTGAGTGTTTATGTCGAGTGCAACTTCTTTATCGTAGGAGTACTTGGGATAGGAATATGCGGGACCGGGTCCCATTGGGCGATGGGAGATGTCTTCGGTTGTTGGCATCGGATGCTGAAGACGACCTTGATCGAGAGGCCTTGGAGAGGCAAGATGTTTGACAGCGTTTCTGGAGGCGTCTATCCGGTCCAGCAACGAGTTGGCTTCCAAGGCGCTTGAGTGCTGGGTTGCTAATATTGGTAGAGCATGTTTTAGAGGTTTGGGGGGGCTTTCATCATGCTCATCTACGATGGACAAGGCTCTTGAGCTCATCCCATCACTACAGGAATCGTTTGCATCGAGAGTCGTCTCAGTATAAGTCGCCATATCCTCGAGAAACCGTTGGAGAATATAGTCATTCGGAGCAGCAGCAGTGTCGGGTAATCGAGCTTGAAGCTGCTCAATTTGCAGTAGGATCAAAGTAGTGTCATCTTTGATAGCAGCTGTATCATCGCGAATCTCCGTCGTGTCGGCTTTGATATCTTTCGTGAGTGACAGAGAGAGCATATCGAGGGCTAGTTCCAGGGCTGATTTGTGAGCTTCCAAGCTGGACCTCAGCTTCTCCATGTCGCCTTGGCCATTAATCACCCAAGCAGCTCTGCTCTTCATCCGTCCATCTCCATACTTTTTTATACACGTTTCGACCTCGAGAACCACGGAGCCACAGTTTGTGACGATTCCCGATACATGGTGTTGGATTGTCGGTGGAAAGGGCTTCGTGACATCTTTCGCGTCTTCTTCAATGAGCTCAAGGACTGTCTGGAGCGAATGAAGCTCGCGCGATACCTTGTCTAAATCGCTGCGGGCCTCTCGACAGCTTCGCACAAAGGTATTAATCGATACACTCAAGCAGCCGATCGCCGTGATGAGGCCAGCGCAGCCGCTGATGATAGATAGAGGGTCCATCTGAAGAAGCTGAAAAGGCCAAGTTTGGTGCGGGGAGGACATTCCAGCTGCTGTCAGTTGAGACTTGCAGTCAGCCTTGCGCATCGCATCCTGGTACATGGCTGAATCGGAGGGCGTCTATTGGGTGACTGGTTTCAAGCCAGGATCTACGAGCGCTTACCAAAAAACGGCGCCTAAAATAGGAGAAATAATTGGTGACAAGGTGCGGCAAAGAAGAAAGAAAGAAAGAAATTTTAAATTGTGAGCTGGACACATTATCTGCAGTTGAGAACTACAGCCCCGAGCTTATAGCTATCACATAGGACTCAGTATCTATCTGCACTCTATCTGATTCGAAGCAGCAGCTTCTCCAGATCGAGGCTCATCCTTCGGCACGAGCTCAATCGCCGAGTCTCTCGAATGCGGCTGAAGATTGTCAGGATATCTCATATAAAACGCCACGATAACCAGCAGCATCAAAACCGAGTCAAAGACAAAAGTCGGCCATTCCTTCTGCTGCAAATATCCCTCCTTATCCATGGCGAACTCGACCACTCGGAAGATATTTCGAACTAGAATGAGAGCCGACGTGAAGTAAAGCATATTCAGGTATGCCTCCCAACGGACAGCGACAGGGATGCTGGTTTGCCTCAGATGGACCCTGAACCGTCGATGAAATACGACGCAGCAAACTACAAAGGCAAGGAATAGTAGGATCTGTGCGATAAGGCCGGTAATAACGATGATGTTTCCGATGTGAACAAGATCCGCATTCGCGAGCAATCCACCACCATTGCCCTGGATATTGAACGTGAGAACATCTCCAAGGACAAAAAGTCGAGTCGTCCAGCGAACAGAGATGAGAGAACAGCTTTCTCCACCGATAGCCCGGACTAAACGAGAATAGACCATGTATAGCGTCGCTGCGAAGAACACGGGTGGTAGTAGGAGAAAAAGGGCTTGCATGATGTTGAGAGGGAGGGAGTCGGTGGCGTTGTAGCATAGGGCTCGGAAGAAATAGCCCAGCACTTCGCCTATTGATAGGTCAGAGGGACAAATACACTTGGGGAAAGGGAAAACCTTACAAACACCACCGAGGAAGAAGGGAAGACAGAAGCGTGTCTTTGACTTGTGCATCTTATATCCAACGGCTACTGAGGCAAGGGCGAAGAGCAGCGTAAAGATGATTGATCCGACGAGACTGGGGACATACTGCCAGAGGTAGACTTGACCGAGATATTTCTTTAACTCGGGCATCTTCAAGAAAGAAAAGGCTCTCCCAAAGTCTTATGGATGATTGGGCATGAAATAGCAAGAAACAAAAAAGAAGCGAGCTGTGTTCTTTCGAGCGAGTGTTGCAGACTTTTGTTGCTTGCAAGGAACTTGAGAAAAGTGTAATTGCTAAAGAGCTGCATGGCGATATGAATATATACGATCTAGTCCATGTCCAGTTACATTCAAACCCTTGACTCTACCTGCAAATCCTCCGCTGACACGCGTGTTGCGTACAGGTCTTGCGTATCATCAACACGGCCCAACCGTCAAAACTACCCTGAAGCTGGAGATAAGATCGGGTCGTTAAAGCCCGAACACGCGTGTTAGCTAAGCATCCAGCAGGGGCTGTGAGTCAGACCTTACTAAGGCTAGACTAGTCTGTGCTATTTAGGCTTTGGGCTTGCCAGGATTGTCTGTCGATCACTTCGCTTACTGCTTGCGAAATGATGAATTTCTGTCTCAGCTCATTAATCTCACTTCTGAATCCAGACTTCTGAGTAGTATTACTGTTTCGCGTTACTATCTCCCACACTTCGCCAGAACTCGACTCAGGTGCAACTCAGGATGCTTCGTCGCAGTCATAAAAAGTCCAAGAAGGGATGTGTACAATGGTATGTAGCATTAACTTCAAGCTTGATAAACATGGGACATGAACTGACACAGTCTGATCAGCAAACGACGTCATGTTAAGGTTCGACTCTCCATTGCCTCCAATGCATGAGTGCTTAAGCTTAAAATCCTGCATTGACTCCTATGATCCTATGACTAACACGCGTGTTCAGTGCGATGAAGGCCGCCCAACATGTCTCCTCTGCACAATGTCCAACAGAGACTGCAGTTTCGCTTCCGACCCGCAACAGCCCCCAGATACAAACTCATCAACATCAGACCCATCGTCTCGTGAAGGTTCGCTCCTCAGTCATGACACCAACCTCAGATCAACTAGCGCAAGATCCCTCCCCGACAGCCATGAGTCGTCATTTGATAACGTCGTCAACATGGAGCACATGGAACTCTTCGTCCATGGGATAACAATCAAAGACTTGTTCAGTCTTGGTGACAGATTTGAGCATTCTCAAGAAACGCTTGATATTTGTCTCCAAGAGAGCGTCAAGGCGCCGTATCTCTTACATCAAGTGCTGGCGTTTTCTGCACGCCATCTAGCGGCTATTCATCCTGAGCGCTCGGAGAAATATCTGCACCAAGCTGTTGAATTGCAGACACGAGCCGTCTCTCTGTTCAATTCGACGAAGCGAGAAGTCGATTCATCAAACTGTCTCCCCATTCTCTTGTTCTCAGTTACTCTTGGTCACCACCTCCTCGCCGACGCCTTGGTTACCCGGACTCCTGATGGTCTTGATGGCTTTCTCACTCATTACGTTCAATGTGTCGAGATGAACTGGGGCTTATATCGCTTGACACTTTCCGCATGGCCTTTGCTCCTCAACACGGAGCTCGAACCAGTTCTGTCATGGAGTAGTCAACAATCCTCCAAAGAACCCGTGGGGGACCATTGCGAACCCATAGTGCAGCTCATCAACGATTCAAATGCTTTATCAAGCGACGAGAAAGAAGTCTGCCATGAGGCAATAGAGTATCTCCAGCTCGGTTTCGATGCCATCGAAGAGGACGACGGCAGTCGACATCGCATGATATTCCAATGGACGATGCTAGCGTCGCCCGAGTTGACAAGCTTGTTAGCTAAGAAACGACCCGAAGCTCTGATTCTGCTGGGTTATTACGCCTTGCTATTGCACCACGGACGAAGTCTCTGGCAGGTTGGTGATACAGGGGTATACTTGCTAGGTCTCATCATGGACTATCTTGCGCCAGAGTGGCATATCTGGCTTGAGTATCCACGACGAATGATGCGACAAAGATGAAGCCGGATATCCGTTCTAATAGAAGCTGGTCCATCCGTAGAGCACTGAGTTATTCCCGTAGTTCCAACAAAGTGCCATGCCCCCAAGCTTGCAGATCTCCACATACGACACCATACCTCAACAGGAAGATCTCCACAACCTCAATACTAAAAAAATGCAATACGAGAAAAAAGAATGAGGCACACCGGATTTGAACCGATAACCTTCAGGAATCTCCGTGCTAAGTAGCTGGAATCTGACGCGCTACCGTTGCGCCAGCGCCCCACTGTGTGTTGAAGCTCGAGTTCGCAAACAGGATCTTTGAACGCAGGCCAATTGTGGCTGTCAGCAAGAAAACAAAGAAAGCGACTCAGGTCAGATGATAATTCATTTGATGGACTTCCACGCGGTCGCTGTTTAACCTCAAGAGTCCAAAGTCAGCCGTCTCAGTTACAGCCTGAAATTGGCTGTGGAAAGAAAAAAAAAAAGTCTTGTGGGCTGATAGGATGTACGGCAAGTTCTCTCGGGGCATTAGAACATCAATATCTCGTCTAAGAGCTCACCAAGTTCATCACAAACTTAGGTGCAGGTAGGTACCTTACCTAAGGCATCCTAAAATCTAAACTGCTCTTGCCTTAGGATCCAAAAGTCCCTACATTGTCCCTTCCCTGCTTAAAGCAGGTGCTAAGGTAGGTAGTTCAGGTCAACTGATCCATCGCTTCAACAGCTAAACTCACATTCTTTCATCATCATCATTCTTCTATCTGGCTTCTATAAACATATCATTCATCATCACCATTCTTCTATCTGGCTTCTGTAAACAGATCAATAGACCAACATGGATTCTTCATCGTTGAATTCGAACACATGGCTACTCGTTGCATTCGCTTAGATGGCGTTGAAGCTTTACGAGCCGCCCTACGAGCCGCCCTACGAGGAGCCGCCTCGGGAAGCATCGCTAAAAACTCTTCCACCAGAGTTGAAAGAACAGATCACTCGTTTAGTGGATCCAATCGGCTTGTTCTCGCTCCGTCTGATTCACAATGACTTCCGCAATATCATTCGACCCCAGAAACAACAGTACATCGAACACCTCCTGGCTCTTGAGTGCCGTGCGAGATATGGAGGCCCTTCCCTACCCTTCATTGACTTAGCCGGCAGAATCCTCTGGATCGGCAGCGCCCTCTTGGCAACGCGCTCGCGATGGGCCTGTGCCGGCTGCGTGCGACTTCTCCCTTATTACCATTTCCAGAACAAATTCCTGGCCGAGGTGATCTGGCGAAAGCCCATGCCCGGGTCCCCTGCAGCCAACATCATTACTTCTTGGGAGCCAGTGCCTGCGATGGTGGCAACACTGACGCCACTCCCAGCTGACGGAGGCAGACACATACAAAATACGTTTGGCTTCGTAAATTAGTGGTATTGGTGGCCTGTGCACCCAGTGGTTAACCGCGCGTGTGGCGCTAGCCGACACCATCGAAAGTGCAACGAGTGTCTTTTCGGGGACGGTTTTTTCGACAGCGCCACCATTGCCAGAAATCGTGGCATGTTTGGGACTCAAAGGTTCCCCATAGTTTCCATTGGAGATCGTCTCATCAGATCGCCCGTCGATCGATATTTCCCTGGCATCCTGGATACCATGCAGCAAGTGTGGCCAGGCCAATCTTTTCCACCACACACCCAAGCGCGTTGGACTTTATGGATGGCTCGATGTCCTCGATGTGCGAAATGGCAGGAGCTGAGAGCGTTCAGATTCGGTGCGGGTGGGCGTCGGCATGGGCTCCGGGCATAGGAGCCTGCCTTGGGACGGCTGACATGGGAGGGACTAAGACTTACGCAAGAGATGTTTGATAATGCTTGCTGCAACACGTGCTTCATTGAAGAGAACGGACGGTCCACACTGGCCGAGTATCTTTTCCAGTGGTTCGTGTTCTTGGTGGGACAGCAGCCCAACGAGGTATATTGGATACCGGATATGGCGTGTGATCGTGACTATTTGGTGAGATGGGCTCTCGAGAGAGGTGAAAAGCCCTTGTAGGAGCCATTTGAAGACACAAGCGTTTAGTTAGATCTTATGAGTTCATAACTACAAGCGGTAAACTTTCTTTATTAATCGACTGCAGTTGAGACTTGTGCCCGAGACCTAAATCTAGTAGTGAGATCTTGGAGCCATTATCAGTAATCTTAGGTCAATCTAGGACAGACTTATTATAAGTTTACGATAGAATTAGTGAGCTTTTAATCAATATTAGGCAACTCTTCAAACTATCACACACCACCGTTCTGCGGTGTTATATAGTCTCGCCATATCCCAACTAAGCTACAAGACTTTTTCATCTGCCTCTGCAGAATGGAATTTACAAGGCCGAATGTGACATCCTTCACACGCGCTGCCGCCTCTATAAAATGGCGCCCTAGTGAACGCCCCGCGCTTAAATATTGGCACCAACACACTGCACGTGTGGACTAAAATCAGGGGTCAATGTCTAGAACACAGCCAAAGTTCTCACCAGTGGTTTGCAATTGGTGGCGGTGTCTTTTCCAGCTGAGTGCACTGACCCAATCAGCCTTGAGTCCCCCGGATATGCTTCGTTTTAAACTGGCGGTCTAGGCCGTGCGGGATCGGTAGGGCGAATACCCCTTGTAACAGCGGCTGAAAATACCAGGTCAATATTTGGGGGGTGACGAATGGAAATGATTGAGTAGCGAATAATTGAGGGTTAGTGGGTTTGAAGAGTGCCTGGCCTGAGAAGCCACGGACTGGAGTGCATGAGACTTGAGTGCAGTATAAGAACTGTCCGTATGTCGTGCCTTGGCTTGAAGCAGTGCATTTCCCCACCGAAACACCATAATACTGGTATTGATTCTCTACAAAATGCTTCGATCAACTGTCCTCTCACTGGCCCTCGGCCTCCTTCCTCTTGTCCAAGCATCCAACCCCGTCTTCGGCGCGTATCAAACAGACTCATGCGACGCCTGTCTTGACCAAACCTACGAAAGCTGTCCAGGCGACTACAAGACCCGCTCATACGCAACATGCATGTGTGCAGGCGACGGCAGCGCCAACTTCGTATCATGCCTATCCTCCTGCGACCCCAACAAGAACGAGCCAGCGATTGCTAGCTCGACATACTACGGATACTGCGTCCTCTTCTTCAAAGAACTCTGCGACGGTGCACAGGAGTTCTTGTCGGAGGATATTTATAATAAGCAGTGTTCAAAGGAGGCGGTTGAAGCAGGTGGGATTGGTGCCAAGGATGGTGATGATGACTCGGAAGAGAGGTGAGTTAGATCGTGGAGAAAGGAAAGACAGTGCTAATGATTGAGTAGTGAGCCGAGCAAGACGAAGGATTCATCTTCCAAGGAGACGGATGATTCAGGTGAGAGTGATGAGGCCAATGAGAGTCAGAGTACCAAAACAAGTGGCAGCGCTCAGGCGACGTCGACTTCGGGGGCTTTGGCTACCATGGTGCCAGCTTGGGCTATCGTGGCCGGCATGGGACTGCAGTTGATGAATGCATGAGCGTAACTGGAGTTTGTGAGGGCAATGCAACTTCGAAGAGTCAATTGATTTGAAGATCGATGTACCAAGAATAGAAACAGATGATTTATAAGTGTATTCTGTAAATAGTCCGTCATTCTGCACCTCAATCCCCAATTCTCACGGCATGAAAAGGCTTTATTTCTACATAACGTCCACTGTAAATGAAGCCTCTCGCTTTTTCTGAACTGTAAGTGGCTCAAATTGAAAGCTTGTCTTGGTGAGCGCCTCCAAGCCTCACGGCCTTGGCATGTCAGCATTGCTGACTACAATCGCACCGGACATGCCCGCGGAGCTCCATGGCTGTCACTTCCACGAGTGATTCCCATGAACATTACGTTGTCGCCTCAATGGATCTGACGCGGCTGCGAGGCTGTGAAGTTGACGGTGAGAATCGCCAAGATGGAAATATCTTTGAAGGCAGCAATGGAGGATGTTGAGAGTTGATCTAAGCCACTGTTGAGCTGTATATAATGAGTCAAGTTATCGACTTGAAAATTCCATCATCCAACACAACATTCGAGACATTAAGTTCGTTTACAACGACTAAATCATGATTATCAATCATCTCAAACTCGCCCTCGGTGCCGTTCTGGCCACTGGCTCTGGCACTCTTGCGACCACACCCGACGTCTACGACTATGTCATCATCGGCTCTGGTCCAGGAGGAGGCTCTCTTGCGTAGGTCCAAGCAAGAACTCAACACATAACTCCCTTGCTGACAGGTATCAGCGCCAATCTAGCTAGAGAGGGTCACTCCGTCTTCCTCATCGAAGCGGGAGGGGACAATCACACAAGCATCCTTCAACAGCTGCCAGCTCTGTAAGTTCAAAACCTCACATGCACTTTGCTATTACTAATGGTCTAAGGGCTCGAACAGCTGCCGAGACTCCCGGCCATTCTTGGCAGTTCTTTGTCAACCACTACGAGGACTTTGATGCGGCTCGCCGCGATCCCAAGTACACTTATATCCAGACCAATGGCTCGTACTACGTTGGCCTTGATCCGCCTGAGGGCGCTAGACCGTAAGGACCAGCGTTACTGTTCGTCGAGTTCTGAAAATTAACAAGATTCAGTGCCGGCTTGTACTATCCTCGCGGCTCAACCCTCGGCGGTAGTGCACAAGTCAACGCCATGAACTTTGCCTGGTGTCCCGATAACGAGTGGGACTACATCGCCAATCTCACGGGCGATTCTTCATGGGGCCATGAGCATATGCGTCGGCATCTGATGAATCTCGAGAACTGCACCTACGTCCCTGAGGGTACTCCTGGTCATGGTTTCGATGGATACCTGGTGGTAAGAACTAACTTTCCTCGTTCGAGACGAATGATACTAAGATCTTGTCTACAGAATGATCAGAGTAACGCAACGGTTAACATCGGATCCCCCAATGTCGCCAACCTCTTCTCCCAAATGTTCCACGAGACTGAGGGCATCGATGTCGAAGACCCTGCCGAGATGACCGAGCTTCTACTCCGTGACATCAACGGCCCTGACCCCCGCCGCTACGAAAACGGTCGCATGTACAGCACACCCGTCGCAATCGATCCCAGCACAGCTGCAAGAAGTGGTGCTGGTATCTACATCAACCAGGTCATCGATGCCGGACACCCATTGACTATCAGCTTCCACTCTTTAGCGACACGCGTTCTTACTAAACAGGGCCGCAACAAGAAGCCCCGCGCTTACGGTGTGGAGTATATGGTTGGTGAAGGTTTGTACTCTGCTGATGGGCGATATGATCCTGAGCAGACTGGTGAGATCATGGAGGTACACGCTAAACATGAGGTTATTGTTTCTGGTGGTGCTTTCAACACTCCTCAGATCCTTATGCTGAGTGGCATTGGGCCTCGCGAGGAGTTGGAGGCTTGGGATATTCCTGTTGTTGTTGACCTACCTGCTGTTGTGAGTACCCTGACCAACCTTGAACTGTTCCATGCTGACGGCCCCGTCAGGGCACTAACCTGCACGACAACTACGAAGTTCCTGTCCAAATCCGCGGTGAAGAGAACTGGCTAATCCCACAAGAGTCTCCATGCACTGGTACCTTCGACGACGAAGACCCCTGCTTCGTACTCTGGCGGGACGACGCTTCAGGACCATACGCGTCACGCGACAGCAGCTATGGCGCCGTCTGGCGAAGCAGCCAAAGCTGGGACAATGACTCAGACCTCATGTTCCTCAGCAGCCCCGGCCTCTCAGGTCTGGTAGGCTTCTACCCAGGTTACTCAACCGGCGAGAGAGCAGGCAATGATCCCGCAGAGTGGATGCACGCCGTCGTCAAGATGCAGACCAGCAACAGCGCCGGCACCGTTCGCCTCAACTCGTCAGACCCTCGTATTCGACCTAATATCAACTTCAACTACTTCACGGAGTCAGCGGAGCGTGATCTCGACGCTATTGTTGAAGGAATTGAGATGCTCAAAAGGGCGTTTGACGCGACTGGTGTTCCGTATACCCAGCTCAGTCCTGACCCTGAGAACTTGAGACAGAGTATTCAAGACTTGGCTTTTAGTCATCATGCCTCATCGACTTGCGCTATTGGAGCTGATGATGATGAGGGCTCTTGTGTTGACTCGAGATTTCGCGTGCGTGGTGTTGATAATCTACGCGTTGTCGACGCGTCTGTCTTTCCTCGAAGCCCTGGCGGTATGCCTAATGGCCCGACTTGGACTATTTCTCGCAAGGCTTTTGAGACTCTTTTGGAGGACAATCATTAAACTGTCATTCGGGAATGTTTGAATTACTGATAGTGGTTGTCAAGAAACTGAGTTGGGTTAGAGGAGAAGTTTTGAACTAGATGGAGTATCTGCATTTGGGACTTGGGACTGAGATCGTGTATGAGCACCGAGAACTTCGAGTATCTTTTTACTAAATTGTTAAACTTCTGCCTTTCCTTCAACACATTACATACAGTCAGTCAGTATATATTAGATAGTCAATCAGTCTTCACATTCAATCGCAGCATAAAGGAGAATTATTATAGAGTCCAGGGTATGAAATTGCAGATAACTCTATTCAGCCCCAATAGCCTATCACAGTGCTCATCCCTTCAGTAGTGGCTCACCTCCCGACCAATGAAAAAGACCCGCCTCACTGTCAGATTAAGACAAAAAAAAGATGACAGCAAAACTCTGATTCAAGTCCTGTCCTGCTCCATCGGAGTTCTCGGATGTGCAACGATACAGGGCTTCAAGTCCCCCTTCTAGAAGAACCAGTCGCACTACAGTCACACTCAGCTGCCATCCTATTTCGCTATCGTCGCATGCCTTAGTGCGCCATCTTCAACAAGGTTGTTAGTGCTGACTACTCACGGGCGGCCGAAATTGCCTCAACTTGCGGGGAAGACGGAGCATCCTACGACGAATCAACGTAAGTTCACGTCCCCAGAAACACAAAAAAGGTGAGGCCGGGGGGGATAACACAATGTCTGATGTACATTTCACTTACAAGATATGGGCGTTTCATGTACCTACCTACCTACGTATTACCAAGCTATGACTAACACTTTCGACGCTCATTAGATAACGGACTGTGCCTCCCAGGCTGTACTGCTGTAGGCCATGCGGTCTAAGCATCAGATATTCATCACCGTCCCTATCCCGAGCCGCGTGCCGCCGGAAATCGTCCTCGCTCACATCCAGACCTACACGCCCATGCTGGCCAACAACGATGTAATCATGAGCTTCAAAGAGACGACGCCCAACATGGAGCTCGTGAGCAAGGACCCGTTCTTTGGCACGCCCAACAGCAGCGTCAGAACCTTCTCATCCAGAGAGAGACTCATGCTGGCGCCCGGCCTGACGAGGGATAGGAGCTGGCCCGTGACGTGTCTGAGTATACCGAATGGTATTCGCTGTAGAGCTGATGCCAAGGCTGGTGTCACTGTGAGGACGGAGTGGATTGTGAGGCCGAGACAGGACTTTGGGAGCAGTCCGAGTACTACTAGCAGTCCGGGGACGCTGGTGGAGGAGTGGGAGCTGTATGAGGAAGTTATCATCGAGGCGAATAGTCTTCTTATGCCGTTTGTTGCGAGGACTGCGGATGAGGTTCATAGAGGGATTTGTCAGAAGGTTGTGGATGAGGTTGTGAACAAATACTTAGCCAATGGTACTCATTGGTGAATTTAATAACAGATACCTATTCGTTTGTTGATACTGATCAACTAAGTCCCCTCATCTCCTGATGGTCTCAGAGTGACTTGAGGTCTTTGCGCAAGGTGGAGGACAACAACTAGTTAAAGCTTAAGCATCCTTCAACCGCAACTCACCTGAGGCTCATCTCACTTATGCACCAGTAATACGAGTTCTCGTATACCTGCTCTCCACTCAGACACTATCCTCGTCTCCACTCTACGCAACACCACGATGGAGAAACCTGTGGAGTCTTTGCGAGTAGACGAGACATCAAAAACACCGCGTAATTGGTTTAGTGGTAAAATTCTCCGTTGCCATTCGAGCAGCGTCGGGGAGCCCAGGGTTCGATTCCCTGATTACGCATTCATTTGACGCTTCAAAGCGTCGGTTTTTTGTTGCTTTTGCATATCTGTTCATGGTTGCGATGTTGAGAGTTGGCCACTACATACAAACTTCACGACAAGAAACGACTAAAGCCAGTGTATATTAGGATACGTGAGAACAAACCTTTGCATTATAATGATGTTACTTATCTGATCTCAATTTAAATGAATCAAGATGAGCTCGTGGCCGCTAACTGGCGAATAGTTTTGATAGAAAACTGTGCCTTGGTTTCGGTTGGAAAAGCCCGACTGTACCCGCTACTGGAGGCGATGGCGTGGCCCACGCGACGCCGAAAGGCCCCGTCGTTCTAACGTTAGATACTGGAACGTTAGACGCAAACGTCTCGTACATGATAACCACCACAGGAACGATGGCATCATTTCGGTAAACCACCGTCTCGGGCTCCGTGAGTATTCCTCCGTCCGCATGCGAGAGACCTTCAACCTGAAACACTTAGTTTAGTCCATCTGAACAAGGTAGAGAAGTAAGAAAGACTCACGCTATCGTAGCCACGGCCTGGCCCTGTCACATGCTTGTCTGCCATCTTCATCCTTTGAGGTCTTTCGCTAATGACTCGGCATATAAACATTGCACGAAGCTTAGACTTCTTATGCAGACTTTTGACAAACCAATCTGATTCTGGAAAAGTATTAGAAATGGTCTAGTGCTACTGTTTCGCCGACTTACTTGATGATACCTGTGAGGTATATATACCGCGTCCAAACATACCCTTGTCTTTATTCGTGATCAGCAAAACAGTCGTTTTAGTCGAAATAACATCAGTGCCACTTACTTGACTTGCTGAATTTGAAAGAACTCTTCAGAATTCCACAAAGGCCACAAGTTGACTTGCTGCACCACTTCATCTTGTCACTACGCTTTTCCTCGCCGGCATTACAGGCCCGACTTGTGCCATGAAACAACCACCTAGCACGGTGGACGGCACTTCCGCCATACCGTTTATATCGTCTGTATCTGTATGATGCTGCTAATTCTTTGTAGCGAACGCTGAAGACTTTCCGGACGACAGCTCCCGTGAGAGGGTGTCTCCAGTTATGGTTGAAGTAGTCGGCGTCTAGACAAGGTTAGCCGTATATCTGCAAAACGCCATCTGGACGGTCCTTACGTTTGCGATACTCAGGGTGCTTTGGATCGAGAGGGTACATCTGCTGTTCCTGATGTTAGAGATTGATACAAGGGGTAGAACATCAGTCTCACCGGAGGCATGTTGGCGTGGTATATGTTTGTCGAGGATAAGTAGTAAGTATATGGAACTGAGAAGCATGTCACAGGTTCTTATATCGCAGGCAGCTGCAAACAAGGTTAGTGATTAATCTTTGTTAAAGTTATGTACGTATTGCCTCCCAAATGCTAAAGTTAGTTAGGGAGTCTTACGATATCAGTGTGATATAACTCGCTGAGACGTCATAAGTTTTGAATCTAAATCAATTAGATGATATTGGGATGGTGGACTTTTGAGAGACATGCGTGCTGATTCATATCTACAAGTCGAATTATTATAATATTGTCTGAATTTGTCGGATAATTGAGAGATGAGACGAGGACTTCGTTTTTATGGTCGCCGAGGTATGGTGAATAAGTAAGCTAGGCTTGCTTTGTGTCGCGTGGATGTCGAAAGACCGACGAAGCAATATCAGTTAAGAGCCGTGCTACACTAGGTGTCAGTAATAACGGGATATGGGTTCCTGATGCGCAATCAAGAGGAAATCAACGGGAACCTAATAGGATACCGCGGACAATCATGGTCTTCAATGTAAATCTGTTGACAGATAGTGGAAAGGTGTTAATCAGTGTTACCCTAGTCGTCAGCTGCCATGCATCTAGCAAGCAGAGGCTTGAGTGTAGCGAGAAGTTTGATGAATAAGATGGGGTCACAAGGAACAAGGCGCAAGGCGAGATCCGATTTTATGGAGAGTTGCTTTGAGAGTATGGAGGTTCGTAGCGCCCGGTATATCAGTTGGAAAGTGGGCGATAGCAGCGAGTTGGGACGAAACGAAGAGAAGACCGAGACCGGTATTTGGTAGATTTCAAGGACTCTTCAAGTCTTATCTTAGTTCTTGGTAACGAACAAGAGACTTGGGAACGCTCGCGGAGATGGAAATGCCTGGCTCGGCGGGCAGGGGCATAGTTTATATAGTGACTGCCATGAAGCGCGCATCACAGACTGCACAGTGACATGCCGCACTGAAACAGAGTCAAGCCGACGCGCGAGTGAGTAACTGGAGCCTCGGACTTGCACTTTCAATGTCTCTTTAGGTAAAAGCAAGCTCATGGCAAGCTGATGTCAATGCCAGCTTTGACGGTCAGATTCAGTCTTCAAATTTCATCAGGCATCAGTTAAGTGTAAGGTAGCCAAAGTCTGTAATATCTACCGCAACGGACGAATTTGTGTGAATATCGGTTCACACACATGCTAGAGGCAGACATCCATCCATACGTAGGTAGGCTGTGAAGGCTTCGGATGCACCTGCTCAGATGAGACGGCTCAGACGCTGCTGCTTCCTAGGCTCGCCTCACTTGCACCTGCTCAGAGTTTGCAAGAATCAGGGCAGAGACGGGAGAGACAGAAAAGAAACCCAAGAAAGTCAAGATTTCTTCCCTCCAACAAACTCTCAACAAGACATCATCATCACTCATCTCAACACTACAAACCATCAACATCATTCATCAGAATTCAGCACCCATCTCGAATATGAATAAAAGAAAATTGGAGTGGAGTAGGTTTACTAATTTGTCATCCCCCTCCGACGACAACGACGATGTCGAAGCCGAGACGCCTGCCAAACGTCCACGAACAAATAACAGCACGCAAAACCCGACAGGCCCCGACATCAATGTCCCAGATGAAGAGACCTCCGAGGATTTACATGATGAGGAACCGCCAGAGGCAGAGAGTTCGCAGGGAGAAAACACTATAAGCGGCCCAGGAGACCCCGATCCGAATGCCACAACCGAGGAGGAGCCTGTCGGGAATGTACCTGATCCGTCACAGGCAGAGGGTTCAGAAGGGGAAGACACTATAAGTGGCCCGGGAGACCCCAATACGGATGCAACAATCGAGGAGGATCCTATCGAGAATGCACCTGGTCCTAGCTCATCGCAGGCAGGGTCGGTGGCCCAGAACACTGGAAGTGGTCAGGGTAGCATTACTTGTACCAGGCCAAACTGCAAAAGGCAACCGGCTCCTCAAGGTCGGTGGTGCGACATATGCCAGCACAAACACAGAGAGCGCAAAAGGTCATTAGAGACGATCCGTACCTTAAACACCGAATCAAATTCAGCCTAACTAACCTGTCAAGCAGGAAAAGAAGTGGGATGTGTACCGGTGTCTGTGGCCGGCTCATAAGTACTCCGGGTTTATGCGACGATTGTCGCCATAAAGGAATCCTTCCGGGCCAGTTGATGAGGAGGTGATAGGGGAATAATACGTCAGAGAGAGTTTGCATTTGCTTCGTGTGGCCTCAAATCAGTGGCATCCCAAGGCGAAAGAGTGTTTTAGTGAATAAAACGTATACCGATATTGCAAGAGAATGTTTAGATCATAGTAAGTCCTCCGTTCTTGACCTGAATCTGCTCGGGGACCCCGAATTGTCGCATGACACATCGAACTCCGAGGTGCTAAACTAATGAACGTCCTGGTACTACCAACCCGATCCCCTCAGACCCCCTTCCCTCAGACCACTTCCCCATAGAGCCATTCACCGTGTGCCAAACACTCCATATCTCTTAAGGCGGACCGCACTTCCAGCTCTTGTAGTGAGGCTTCTTGGTAGTCTTGAAAGCAAAGTTGTCCGCTCCCTCAAGACTGACAAAACTTCCCTTGCAGTTGGCCTCAGTGTAAACCTTGCAGTCGAAGCAGCTGACAAGGGATTTGGTGTCGTCAGAGTAGACGTCAAAGTTCTTGATGTTGGCGGGGAGATTGTAGCATTTGCCCGGCTTGCCGACGCCAGTGAAGGACTTGCCGGGCTTGATCTTGAGCTTGATGAGATTAATGCCCGGGTTGCAGTGATCAGTGCGGGCTTCGAGGGTGGTGTCTTCCTCAATGGCCATGGCGCTGGCGCCGAGGCTGAGGGTGGTGATGGTGATGAGGGAGAAGAGATGCATTTTGAATGCGTTGGGATACTGAGATGATGGGATTGATTCTTGTTCTTGATGCGATGCTTTGCTTGTTGATGAGAATATTCTTTTTATAAAGTAGGGAAACGGTCGACTATTTATGCTATTTCCCGGACACCTCTTTCTTTGGGAGTAGGAGAATACAAGACCTAAGTTTAGAGTATAAAGATAAGCTTAGTAAAAGACATCCTAAATTTAGTAAAAAATCCTAAATTTATATTCAGCTACCTACATCCTTTGATTACTTAGGCTTAAGGTCTTGTGTTGTATTTACTCCCCTAGCCCTTAACAACGGTTTCTTCATATATCTAGAGATTCGTCATGAGCAAAATCTCATCAAGTCATGCATCATTCCACCAAGTCCAAGAATGGTTACCAGATTCCGTCCTCCGACGGCGAGAAACGACCTTTAGCTTCCAATGTGCACTAAATAAATCCACGGTTTTCAGAGCCATAAGCCTCCGTGTAAAAGCGCTGCGAGCTTATTCAGAGTCTTTTGTGCTACATTTGTCCAGCCAACTATTAATAGTGACGCGCCTCCGTCGAAAAGCGCAGAGATATCGTGGCAGCAACGCTGTCAGAACCACTCCCCCGAAGGATCGCTGCATCAAATTACCAAGCGAGGAAAAATTTGCTTATAAGTTCCGGTTGTACTTCTAATAATTTTAAAGGGTGAGATCTATTCTAGGACGCGGTCTTAGGTGGCTTTAATCCTTCTAGCAGCTCTCCAAAATGTCACTAAGGGATATTGATAGGAAGACCACAGAAGAGAGCCGTACCAGGCCTCCATGCAAGATGAACCAAAGTCCTTCACTTCTCCCGTATTAGTCCTGTACGTCTTAGACTACCAGCCAAGGCGCATTCGCGACGGCACCCGCAGTAGCTACCTTTGAGTTCCGGATCAGCCTCCGATACTCCTCAATCTTGGAGATTCCAACCATGATCAGCTCCTCTTCCACTTCCGCCACGAGGCCACTCTTCCAGAGACAAATCATTCCATTGACCTGCTGATCATCGATGGTAACTGACATCACAAGATCCCTCTCGTCCCTAACCTCCCAAGAAGCTTTTCCATATGCAACCATCCCCGTCGGCTTCCAGTGTAGTTCGCCCAGGCCACCACTACCAGTGTACTTTCCATCAGCCCCCTTCATGGTAATGGTGCGACTCTGCTGTGAAAACTTGACCTCCGTCTTGGGAGGGATGCTGTGAAAGTCGATCATAGCGATCTCCGCGTTCTGACTCGGAGACTTGACGTAGCATTTATCGCCCCAGATTTCCAGCACAGCTCGCCGTTCGACTTCGTAGCGAGGTGTTTTGTCGCCCTTGACACCCAAAATTCGGCGGTGTCCGACAAGAGCGGTGTAGTGCATCTCCAGCGCGGGCTTTTCCGCGCTGCGTCGGGGATCGGGAGTTGCGTCCTCGCGAGTAATGAACTTTTCAAGCCAGGAGGGGGCCATCTTGGACTTAGAGATGATAAATGTGTAGAGGGATCTCAAATGTTGGTGTTCAGGAGTGGAAAGTCATTCGTGGCATGTCTTGATCCAAGCGTCACTTTAAGCTGAGACCGAGAACCCATGCAGGTTGAATGAACCCTTAAATCTGACAGTAAAAGCCTAACTGAACAGAGCTTAGCCGTTTTTATTACAATACAGTCTTACGTACTAAAGTTTCATGTCATGTAACAGGATGAGACTTTATCCCGTAAACAGGCTATCCTCTCTGCATGATTTCCGCATCGTGCAGGGGATTGATTGGTATGGCTTACTGAAAACCCGAGAGAAATTCGTATTGATGACATGAGTGGAAATCGCACAGAGTGGAGGTCTTTGTGAAGAAGAACAAAAGCGAATAATTCCTCAAGGGTAAGTTTGTTCTTTGTGCTTGAGCTTCGAACAGAACCTGAAGCTCCATAAGTAACGTGATGACCTCAAGGACAAATGAACACTATCTTTCTGGTCTGTAGCACATTGCAAGAACGGCCCATAGTGATGATGAGGCGTAGATCTGGTATAAAATGTGAAACTCTCGCCGACAATTGAATCTTGAATATGATCATAGCATAGTTGATCAGCTTGTTCAACTGAACTACCAGTCGAAATTACCAAGGGTCTTTCTGAAGTTGATTGAAACTAGACGAAAACCAGATCATCATGCCTTCCAGCAACGACTGGGACCAGCCAGGGCGGGGCAAACGCTTTCGGCCGAAGCCCTTCGATTTTAGTTTTACTAATTCAATTGACAGCCTATCTCCCGCGGACAAAACAGCCAGCCACTCCACCGCTCAAGATTCACCCCTAGTCAACGAGCCTGTCTTATGTCGCAAACGCTCATGCCGCAATCCAGTCCGAGCTAATCGGAAGCACTGCGGTGATTGCCTCGATAAAATGTCGGCTAACCGGCGAGCTTGGATCCGGAAACGCCGCAATCAGGGCATCAAAGATCCCGTCACTGGCGAGACAGTTAAGCTATGCGCCCAATGTAGTGTGCCTTCTGACAAGTACACCTGTGGCCGCTGTACCAAGAGACAGTCAGTTTCCAAAATGAACTTATACCACGGACGGCGTGGGAAGGGTCTATGCACAAAATGCGCTATGGAACTGGACAGAGAGGGGTACTGTTGCAAGACGTGCTATAGGAAAGATCGGATCAATGCAAGAAGAAGATCCCAGAAGAAGACTAGGCAGGATAAGTACCATTCTGCTGAGGCGATTGGAGGCACTGACATGTAGAAAGTAGATCATAGAACTAGAAATATCAGTCCTTAGATTTGAAGATAGCGTCATATTGTAACCACTCTTAACCGAATCTGTTTATTTCCTTGCCGCTAACAATCTTTTATCACAGCTATTAGTGACGTGAGTTCCACTCCCGATCAAAGTTTGTCAGCGCCCTCTGCGCCGTAGGCACGCAATCCATAGCCTTGATAGAAATCCGAGGCGGTAAGCTCAACATGTACAACACCGACTGCGCTAAATCTTCTGCAACCAGCGGCTCATACCCCTCAACAAAGTCATCCATAGCACTCTGATCGTATTGAACCCGCTGAAGATGGAAATGCGTCTGGACAACACCTGGCCGAAGAACTAAGACTCTGATATCTGATCCGGCAGTTTCCATGCGAAGGCTGTTAGAGAAGCCCTCGAGGAAGGCTTTTGATGCGTGATAAACTGCTTCGCCGTTGAAAGGCGGACACTCTAGACCTGTGACGGAAGAGACGTTTATGATTGTTCCTTTCTTTCGTTCCCACATTGAGTGGTTGAGCACTGCGTGGGTGGTGAACATGACGCCGTTGATGTTGGTGTTTGACATCTGGGCGACTTGATCGATGGGAATTTCCCAAAAGCGTCCGGGGGCGCCGAGTGCAAGACCGGCCTGAGAGGTTAAGAGTACTCAAAATTCGGCTTCCAAAAGATGTCGCCCACTCACATTGTTGATCAGGATGTCAATGTGGCCGAGCTCAGATATGGCTGACTTTACTGCATCTTCGATGTCTGTTTGGTTCTGGATATCGACAGGGTAGACCCCAACTTTAATCCCAGAGAATTTGGATGTGATCTTATCCCTCACTGCTTCGAGCTTATTCTACATCCAAGAAATCGTCAGTGAGTGGCCTAGGCTTTTGCTTGGTCGATGCGCACCTTGCTTCGAGATACCAGAGCAACGTTCACGCCATGCTCGGCCAGAGCCAACGCAATGGCTTCGCCAATGCCCATAGAGGCTCCAGTCTATCGACACAGTCAGCATCTCCAAGACCAAAGGTAAATAGCTACAGACGATGAAAGCGGTTTGTCCCTTCAAGGCCTCCATATTGTTCCGCGTTGTGGCAGTGAGAGTCGAGTTAATGCACTATATGGAGAGAGGTATATGATTGCGGTATTTATGTCTTTGAACTGAAGGGTCTGTTCACAGCTGATAAATCAACATTGTCTTCATTATCTTGTAGTCTAAACAAGGTCCATAGTGACGTCGACGATGACTAATGGAGGATAGTCCTAACTCGTATAGAATCCGAGTACTCGGAAGATACCCTGTTTAAACTCTACAGCTACACTATAGTGAATAGGAAAATTTTCAATATTAAAAACTGGAAATTGCTCTCATTTTACTCACGCTTATCGCTTTTCACGATATCAGACTTGGTGATGGAACTCATGATGCTGAGATGTCATGGAAGCGGGGTAACTTAAAAACGGTGTGAATATGAGAGGTTCTCATGCCAGCAAAGTCCAGCTAGCTACAAGATGTCTTCAAATGAATGATCAGAGAGTTCTAGAACTATACAGTGTCTTTTAGCGCGACCATCATTCTCCGTTATTCCCATCCGATGAAAAAGCCTCCGGATACAGCTTAACCATCT
Organism: Fusarium coicis; assembly: GCA_013781345.1. NCBI lineage: Eukaryota > Fungi > Ascomycota > Sordariomycetes > Hypocreales > Nectriaceae > Fusarium > Fusarium coicis. Next base: position 74,516 of record JAAOAJ010000080.1, on the reverse strand, counting down.
TCTCATACGCTTCCCGAGTTTTCTCTTTAAGACCCCATCTAGCCTCCTCATTGACCGTATCAGAGACCTCTTTTAGTTTTAAAGCCCAAAACTTCCAATTCTCCGCATCCAAGTCATATCTCCTCTCTGGTGATGCTATTTTTGCATCCCGTGCAAACGCTTCGCCAGCGAGGAAGATGTAGTTCGCAACCGCAAGAATCTGCGCTTGTCTAACTAGATGTTTTCGATAGTCGCCATCAGTATGTGTCTTGAAGGCTCTTATGAAGTCGTATGATAGCCATAGGGGTCCATAGTCCCCAAGGAGATCTGCTTGGAATATTTTGGCTATGAGAGCCGATGTGCTGAACCATCTGTCTATGGCCTCATCTACAGTGGGTCCTTCGCGATCCAAGCGTCCTGCATCGACTTTGTAAAGTGTTAGTGTGAAAATGTTGGAAGTTGTGGATAGTAAAATACGTACCATGACAGGCATTCCACCTCTCCACTGCAGCTCCTTGAATTCCCCAGCTCCAACAGACAAAACGTGGATTCTACAGAATGGTCAGTGTGTCCGGGCTGAGTGATAAGCTTTCTTATATCATACCTTCTCGTCAAAGCTATCCGCAGCATTCTTGGCGATACCAATCAGGAACTTGGAGAGTATGTCTTGCTTCGGATCTGTGAAAGGAATTTTCGCGACTAGTTCGAACACAATGTCCGCGATACTGTTTAGGGTTCCACCTGCATCGTATTCTGGGGGTTCCCTCCCGCCAAAGTCCTCTCCAGAAAATCCGGCGATGTAATAATCATAAAACTTCTGGATGGCTTCAGAGACAGCTTTGTCTGGATTCCCTTCTGAGAGGAGCATATCGCGAACGATTTTGTAGTAGATGGCTTCAGAGTCGATCTCATCTTCTTCCTCTTCCTCCTCTTCTATCATTTTTTCAACGTGCTTGAGCCACTTGGGGCTATCTGAAGACTCGGTTTGGTCGGCCATGTTTGTAAATGAGGATGAGGGGCTGCTGATGGATTAAAAGATAGATGCTTGAGTTCCTGGTGTAGCGACGCAGTGCAAGAAAAGCAATATGATTGAATGATAAAGAGGAACGATCAATGATCTTTCTGGTTGATATGGGCAACGTCGTTAGGCAGTTTGTGAGGCTGAGTCGGCGGTCTCATTGCGGTCTTTTGGTTAGCCGCCGAGGTTTGCTGCGCCTTGCCATCGCCCAATCACAATCGCAGCACTGCAAACGCGCGGTAATTCTTAACTGAAACAAGGACAGGGCTCATTCGGTATCTCGGCAGATAACAATGAAAGAACTTTTGTAGGCATAACATCATATCATAAAATTAAATGACCAATAGCAGCAGTTTTGTTTGTTGCTTTTATAACATTGTATATTTCAAGAGTGGCACGTTCTCGCTTGTTGCAGTGAGAAAAGTAACTGCCATGCCTGATCATCAAGATCACATAATCTCCATTTGACTGAGGTTTTCTAGATCAATTGCTTCACTCGTTTACAATTGAGCTCGTTCCATAATTCTGGGCGATGAGAACATATCCAGATATCACATGTCAAAGTGAAAATAATGCCAGGCTTAAGCGCGCGTAACATTAACGAACCGCCGCGTAACCTTGACACATCCGTAGAAGCGCTCGCAGGAACCCTCAGGGGTCTTGACAGGGGATAAACGACCATGGGTCTTGATATTGGGTCTCTCTCTACGGAGTATGTCTCAGGTTTTATGCATGTTGGTTCTAAGTTTCCTAAATTATGCCTCGCTTCACCGAATGATCAGCAGATAATGGTCTCTGACTTGGGCCAACAACTTGAAGGACTTTCCGTGTCTAAGATTGCTTCATCATTTGGTTATATCATCTGGTTATATAAACTGGCGGCCTCCTTTTACAGAGATGAGCAACTCTTCACACCATTCTTTACCACACAATTCCCCAAAGCCATCGCCGGTCGATTGGCCACTGTTTTCTGCCCCAGAAGTCTTTGCATATCTTTTGTTTGACTATTCTCCTGATAGCATCACTTTGTTTCGTCATTTCCATCGTCTTTCCTACCACTAGTCTAGAATCTCTTCGTTCTTGAAGTACCTCATATATCATGAGTCGCTTCTTTGGACTTGGCAGTAAGAAGGAGCCGAGACGAAGCACTGATGAGGACATGAGTAAAATGGTATGTTAGCTAACGATCGCACTTGAATTCAAACTCCCTTGATGTTTGATTGCGTGCTATATCTCTACCCTAATGTTGTCTCACATATTGACCACCGATCGGCAGCAATACTACACTCCCCGCGGCAGCATTCCTGCTACAGTTGTGGAAGAACAAGTCCGCCAACTCCCAATCGACCCAAACGAAGATAGCACCAACGGTCCTTACCCTCATGTCTACCTAAACCATGAGCCTACTAGCACCGCGCCAGATAAGACAATCTTCCAGAAGTTCGAGCAGAGAAACCGCCCTAGTGACGTAAACTTGCACGAAGTCCCTGTCAACTGTCGCATGGACTTGAACAAAAGGTCCGCACCTTTCGCGAAAGTCCAGAGACGCGAGGAAAGACCTCATGAGCCTCGCGACAGAGGACGCATAGTTCAGAATGAACTCAACACCCCCGGCCCTTTCCGAGGCGTTGTTGCTGTTGATAGGCACACTGGTCAATCTCATGGTGTTGCTGGTGTTATGTATCATCCTCAAGGAAACAGGCTGGCTTTTCAGAGGGCGCGGATGGAGCCGTTGGATCGCGAGGGGAGACAGTATATGCGGCGATTTGCGGATGATGCTGCTGACCCTCATCGTGTGACGACTTGGCCTCCGAGGGATGAAGATAGTGAGGATCTTACGACCTATGAGAATCGGTATAAGCAGGTGAGGAAGACTCGACCGCCACAACAGACAAAGACTACTGGGAAGCAAAAGATCCAAGGACAGTGAGTTAATTGTCGGTGTCTCGGTTTCTGGATATTGGTTTTGTGTAGATATCGCGTAGCATAATGAGCAATGTATTGGAGATTGGTTTTGGGAATATTATACTTATCAGTTTTGCTCCGACTTGATGCCTTCAATTTTGAAAGAATAGCTTGCCCTTCACAAGGCCCGGATATATAACTTTGTGGTTGTCTTCGTAATCATATGTAGCCGCCTCTTAAACAATCTCAACCTTCGGGAAATCCACCTTCTGGGCGGCTTCGCCAGACATCACACCATGCACATAAGCCTCTCCAACCAAAATCCACCCTTGGTTTCCTTTACGCAGCACGAATGGTACATGCGCACCAGCAATCAAACTCACAATATCTTCAACTTCCGTCCGTGCTGGACCAAGTCCCAAATATCCCTTCTCAGTTATAAAAAGCACTCTATCAGTCCCAGCATCATCCACCGCAATCGCAAAGATATCTCCCTGCTCCGGATCAGGCTTGTGCTTAGCTCGAAGATCATGCTTAGCATCTGAAGCAGAGTCCGAGATACGAGCTAGATAATTTGCAAAGTGACCGCTGCAGGCATCAGGTGCAGGATGGGTAGTGAGCCAGACGTTTGTCAGAAGGGTTCGCCACAGTGCCTCCGGGACGGTTGTTGAAGGATGGGGCGGATAAGGTATGTCGGCGAGACGAGTTCTCCCTGGATACCACGACCGCAGGGTCTTGTAGAAAGCCTTCTCGTCCTCTTTCTTCTTAGGCAGGGGAGCAAGCTTGGTGATTTTGTCCAGAATACAGGCGCTCACTGACAATACTTTTCCGTTTCCGGACAACGAGTAACCGCCCTGTACACTAGACGCGGCGTGGAAGATTCGCCAATTGCGATCATACAACGGTCTGCCACGAGCCTGTTGAGCCTTCATCTCCTTCAAAAACAGTGGTTCAGTGGCAACGGCGCTCGCCATCTTCGGAACCCAGCTTGGAAAACCCACTCCCTTCCCAGACCAGTCTGGCTGGAGAGCATCGTCAAAGAGATCTTCTTCCAGAGGCGCCCAATCTGGTTCCTTTTTAGGAAATCGCTTCTTTGCCTTATGCTTATCTAGCAGTTTGTTGCCGATTGGCTTCTTCGACTTGAACTGGTATGACTCTCGTGGAAGAGGATGGTTGACCAAAGATAGGATGAGAAGACCCGCGTCACCATTGACAAGACGTTGCGCTATATCGAGGTAGAAGTCCCCCATGTTTCGGTTGCTATAGTCTGGTTTGAGAGGTGTCTGGCCAAGGGTTCCGGGATCTGTGATGCCGAGGAATGCCCAGACTTTGTCACGCGGATCGCCAGCCATCCTAGTCCCCCCGAGCATGGTCACATCAAGAAGATGGAGCTTTCGTCCAGCCTTCTTCAATTCAAACATCGAAGGCTGAAAAGTCACCCAGCGAGGCACCATTTTCGGCGATAAGTGACTCGCAACAAAGTACGTCCAGTCCATCGCTTTCTTTAGCTCTGAAGCCGGGACTTCCTCGCCATTGTAGTAGAAGGCGTATTCCTTTGCGAGGATGAACTCTTGGACAGTCCAAACTCGGCTCCACCAGCTCTCTGAGACCATCCGGAGGAGACTGAGCCATGATATGAGTTCTGACCCAGTTGAAGTTGCATCGAAGAATCGTTTTGCGGTTGTGTACTTCTTCCCGTGGAATTGGATATCAGCATTATTTGGGTCGTCTGGGAACGCAGGCCATGCTTTGAGAATGCTCATCGCGGCTGTTCGTTCCGTATGCTTTCTACCAAGCCAGATGAACACCTTTTCAGCTGCGCTGTAGATCTCATCCATGCGAGCTACCTGGAAAGTCTTTTCAGCTGGGTCGTCTTGGTTAATACACACAGCATCAGTCCAAATAGGTCTGCCTTTGAGGTATTTGTGTAAACCAAGTAGCGCAGCGTGCAAGTTGGCTCCAATAGGAAACCTCTTGTTGTTAATCGCTACTTCGACTTTATCTGCATGGCTGAAGTGAGGAACCTCAAGCTCAGTCGTGCGAAAGTCACGACCGCGATTCCACATCGGTCCGAAATCGACCCAGACGTAAGAGAGGCAGACATAGGGCGGTATCTCGGATGCGGAATAGGTATTCATAGTCAGAGAGAGAACAGAGTCATTGACATCCACTTGGACTAGACGTATTCCCTTTATGTCTTTAAGAGGCGAGTGAACCAACTTTTCCGTTGGCAAGTCCTGTCTCGGGTTCAATTTCACCGCATCCTTGACACGAGAATACAATGCCTTACCGGCTTTTGACTAGATGAACCTTGAAGGCTTGATAAAAAGCCACTCAATCTTTCTTGGCCGGACTGAAAGGCTGCTTTGTAGCCTGCTTTGACCCCCTCAGCTGTTGAGTAATCCGCTGCCCATTTGGCCAGGGCTACGAAAGCATCGCTGCTGTTGTCAGCTTTGAATTTGGGGTCGCGAGGGATCCGAGCTTCAAATGGTATATCCATGGTAGTTGAGAAGGACAAATAGTTGAGCCTCTGTGGAATGGAATGTGAAAGGTGATCAATTTTGGGGAGGCATTGAATCTCACAGCTTACTCCCTGTTCTCCTCAGCTGTGACGTAATTGTGCTTCCTTCACTTGAGCGAATGGGGGCGATGAGTGTTGTTTCACAAACGATTTCATTCTTCCGCGTTGTCAACATTTTCAATGCATCCTCTGATAGTGACAAGACAAATGAAAGCTGTACATTGGCTTATAGGTACTCTTTTCTCGGGTGTCGCCAAGATCTATCGGGCCGTGGGCGCAGGTACAGAGAGCTTAAGTTACTTACTCGTGGGGCCTGTAGCGGCACAGCACCACTAAAGATGAACGCTGAATAGCCGCCCCAATCCCCTGAACTAAACCTGGAGGATAATGGATTCCACTCCAACTTCAACCTGTCCATCTAATTTTTATTCGCCGATAAAGATAATGGAAGTCTTCTGGTCAGATCAAGATCGTAGCCAGTCAATTACCTTCTACCCAACAACATAGAATTTTCATCACATCCTTGAAATGACAACTCGGTTCCAACAACCATCTTGAGCTCCTCTCATGACTTCGGTGTTCTCAATAAGTAAAGCTTCAAGATAAGCTTCTGACGGACCAGACTCACGCGTCACAACTGTCACTCCAACGGTCAGTGTAGCCATCAATGGAAAAGTCCATAAGTTCAAGACACTCAGACTTTATCCACGTTCCAAGATACGTCCTCAGTTCTGGCTGAACATGTCATGCCATCTTATCTCCGCAACACTAGACCCGGTTCATAACCTTGTCTCAGCCAATGGCGTCTCCACGTGTGCTCCAATTAAACCGCGTAATTTCCAACCTCACAACCATCCTCCATCAACTAAACCACCTTCCTCATCAGTCTATATAATGGCGACGCTCTCCTGGTTCCGCTGCAGAGGGAGAGTGCTCGCTCTCACAGTAGTCTTCTCCTTTGGCACTTTTTTCGTTTTGAGACAATACGCGGACATGGCGTCACTACCGAAAAGCTCGTTGCTTGGCCTCCTTGCGGCTGCGCCAGTACTGGGAAACGACCCCAACATGAAGTGGTATCCTCCGAGCTCTAGTCAGGTTAATGATCTTGACAAGGTGCTGGATGGGAAGGGCACTTGGGGCTTTATTTATGAGTCGTCACATACCCCGGATGATAAGTATGGGACGTATAATTGGTGCAACATGCCTCATGCGAGGAAGAGGGAGTATAAGAAAGCTCCCAAGGATTATGAGCTGCAGTATGTTGAAGTGGTAAGTAATTACTCCAGTGGGGAAGGTATCCTGTGACTGACATTCACCAGATCCAAAGACATCACAAGCGTACTCCCTATGCAGCAAACGCTTTCCCTGTTGAGCCATACCAATGGAACTGCGATAACCAAGGCCTATACTACTTCGGCCGCCAATTCACTGAATCCCCCAAACCCAACGCCCAAGGCTACTGGAAAGGCTTCACCTCCGAGGTCAACCCTTTCATCCCCTCCGGATGGATCGGATCCTGTCAATTTCCCCAAATCACCGCCGAAGGTCTCGATGATTCTTGGGTCCACGGAAAAGATCTCTACGAAGTCTACCACGACCTTTTGAAATTCATTCCCGGCCGTAAAGAAGATTGGCGGAGCAAGGTCATGTTCCGAGTTACCAATAACCAGATCACGAGTCAGGTTGCTGGTATGTTCATCAACGGCATGTATCAGACCACCGAATCTGTCCCGTTGCTTATCCAACAGGCGGGCGTGGATAGCCTTGAGCCGCAGTACAAATGCAGTGTTGGAAGCCAATTGACAAGCGCTATTAAGTCTTCTTCTAACAAGAACTGGCAAGCGCATCTTGATCGGACAAAGGATCTTTACAAGATGCTCGACGACATCTCTGGTGTACCATCTAACGATGTTGGTTTCCATGAGAGCTTCGATCACTACTACGATAACCTTTCCGCTCGCCAATGCCACAAGAAGCCTTTTCCCTGCAAACTAGTCAATGGGAAGAACTCGACTACATGTGTTGACCAAACACTCGCCAATAAGGTCTATCGTCTCGGTCAATGGGAATATTCCCAAATGTACCGCGACGCACCTGAATCACTCGCTGCGTCAGCTACTTCATGGGGCGTCTGGATCGCCGAACTCGCAAGCCACTTCCGCGCCGTGATGGCTGGCAAGCAAGATATTTTATATCTTCACAATTTTGCGCACGATGGCTCTATCAGTCGATTACTGAGTATTCTTCAGATTGATGTGATGGTCTGGCCGGGTATGGGAAGTGAGGTTGTTTTCGAGCTGTACAAGAAGAAGGAGGAGTACTTTGTTAGAGTTCTTTGGAGTGGCAAGACGTTGAAGTCTTCGCATCCGGATCTGGGCAAGATGGAAATGGTACCTGTGAAGACTCTTCTGAAGTATTTCGATGGGTTGACAGGGAAGGATGCTAGTCTTGTCAAGGGACGATGCTCTGGGGATGTTCCTCTGTGAATTGCCGACTGAGATTTACTTGATGTTACAGTTCAATATCATTGGCCAGCTTACATGGATACGTTGCTAGGCAGACAGTTACACAAGCGTTCTAGATAACAAAAACATTCAACGAGGTGGTACAGCTTTCAACAACTGTTTGCTGATTTAGAAACGCAGTCTAGTAGCCTGCTGTGGGCCTTGCGGGGCCAATCAAAACTTAATATCCGCCTAATCAAATTACTTCCAGCCACAAACATTTAATCACACACGTTCTTATCAACCCATGCCTAAACTTACAGTCAACTCTCTGCCTCTGTCGATTTCACCAATTATCAGCGGTCTTCTTCGACATGGGGGGAGAGAGAATTGTGGTGAGCAGCCCTCGAAGCCTGATTGCCTTCTGGAGTATATCGGGCAAAGTCTTCGTCAAGTTTACATCGTTCTCAGATCTATTAGTCTTTCTACTGATTGAGGAGAATGGAATTCAGGTCATTCAATAACTAAACCTTGTATCTCAGAGTATCTGATCCCATGATAGTGTGCGTGTGTCACGGTCGTTCTTCGACATTGGGGTAGTCGAGCTTGAACTGATCTTCTTCGCAGTAAACTAAGACCTGTCCAGTCATAGACTTTGACCAAATCCTTCCATGGTATCTACAAGTAAATCCCAACAAGTCTGCCTAGCGATCATTGTGTTGTGCAAAGTTCGATATCTTCCAGTTTGGGGCATCTTCTCTCTACCAACCTTACCATTAGCCCTTTCGTCGACCCCTGCAATGATCATCTGTCTCAGGGGTTTGATGAAACCTACTGACACACTACCAAGTCTCACGCCGTCACCAGGCTTTTAGGAAACAAATAAGCGTTGCAAGCCATAAAAGGTAGACTGTCCTCTACGTGTCTGTCTTTTGTCCACACGTCTTTAAAACTCGGCATTATACGCATAACAAACATCATCCCTTCTCCCCCCCTGAAAGCATGGCGTCTCTGTATGAACCTGTCCATTGGGACGGGAAATATACCCAACCACGCCCAGAATACCCAGCTCGTGATGCCTTGCAAATCATAAGGACGTCATGCAAAGGGATGGGGATGAATTCATGAAAGCTGTAAAACTAGATGAGGTCCTTGAAGGGCGCTCCCACAAGGTGCATCTTTACCTAGTCGGGTATTGGGCAAGTGGTGAGCCTCATTGCAAGAGGTGAGATATAACATTCGAGAACCATGAGGATCTAGCGTTGCATAAGTCCCACTGGTACTGCGAGGAGATGCTGTGTAAGGCGTGTGACAAGGACTTCCCGACTAAAAAGATGCAAAAAGCAGCGGGTTCTTGTTTTTCCAGGTTGGTGTTGGGCGGTCTACTAATGCGACGCTCTGTAGCATTTATGCGACTGGCCCAGGTAGGACTACAACATAATCAGGTGCATAGGGTGCGTGGAGAGCTTCGCTACGCACTCGCAAATGATGTAGCATCTTGAGAAGGAAGAGTGGTGGTCAGGCTTGACGTCTGCTATGCTTAATGCTGTTCTACTTACGTACTGCAGCGCGTTCGTACCATCTCACAAGCACAATATTAACAAGACGTGCCCTATATGCCACGAGGAGTTCACCGAGAAATCCTCCATGTTCAGCCACTTCGAAGACCAGGCGTGCTCCCTGCAGGACTGGCAGAATGAGAAATGACTAGTCAACTTCCTCAACTTCGCGAAGAAATTACGGCACAAAAATTGAAGATATCGTGCCGAGCTGCCGTGGCTGTGCCCGCAACTTCAGTTCACACCATGCTCTCAATACTCACTTACATAGTAAGCACCAGGACACTTTCTGCTGGAGCTCTAGAACGCACGCGGATGATTGGGAGGTCAGACAGGTACATATTCTGGAGAAGACGTGGATAACAGGCAGAATATGTGTGCGCGACGATTGCCAGGCGGTCTTTGAGACGGAAGCGGCTTACATCAATCATGCTCGGGATAGCCTCACGGCCTGCGGACCGTGTGGACTCGTGTTCAAAACAAGGGAGGAGTTGGCAGAGCATGATTACGCTGATCACAAGGCATGTCCTTTTTGCTTCGAGCCTTGCTGATACCTCTCAGATCTCCATGCGGGGAGTATATTCTCTTGGTCGCTATATGATGTCGCTGACCAAACATTCCAGCATTGCCAAGTTTGTAAGGCCAAGACTGGTTTGGTGGTGGACAAAGTGAAGGAGAAAGAATAAGATGATGAAGAAGTCCCTTTAATACTAGTAGCGGATCATATTACAGGAGCTATGGCATCAGTCACCTTTGAGGCAGATCTGCCTGGACCTAGACCCCTTGTGGAAGCCTCCTCATAACCAGCGTCTGATGAGGGCTTCTCTGCAGCGTTTCGAGAGTGAGAACTGCTACATATTGCTCTTAAGCTGTGATTCATTCATATGCTATCTATAGAGATTCATTCAGGATAGCTGAGATTTACGGGACGATTTATACTTGATCATATGTGCAGGGGGAGGAACCTTTTGCCGAATGAATTGATATCCAAGAGTCCAGCCTATCTATCCGTAGACTCGAGTTTATCAAATGGCTGATGGAAAGTTCGTGGACGGGGGCCGGATGTTCGTTCCAGTGAAGGGCAGTACCCCGCATATCCAAACGGCCTCGACTCTTCTGAAGTCCCTGGACAGGTTCCGCGGCAATTTCAATTTCCGGACCATGGCAAAGACACGCCTGGTGCTAATTCCATTGGGGCTCAGAACATTGTGCGCACGTTTGCCATGGAGGAGGAACAAATGTTCATGCTCACAGCATGCTGGACGCTTCACTGCATGCCCTGTCAAATCATCTTCAAAAATCTACTCAGCTCGTGAGCGTCGTAGCTATCAGTTCCACGGAGGTGTAACATGGCCTGAAGGGCCTTGTCTCCGTAACTCTTCGCCATGGATACATCTCCCACTTTATGATAGATCCTCGCCAGCTCCTCGTAGTGCTCGAGGTAGAGAGGCGTCAGCGAGTAATCAAGGATACCTGGCGCCAGGATCTCAACTTCAGAAAGCTTCAGAACAGCTTCCGAGGCGTGTTTTGCGGCATCAGTCCACCGCCGTTGCCTCAACGCCATATCAATATCAATACGTAGCGCCTCCAATTTCCTTCGGTGCCGGTCGGATGTCGCTCGCTCCAATTCTGGCGAGGTGCAGAGGGAGCAACTGCAGTTAAATCCATAGTCGGACTCTAGGTATTGGTGACGCTCTGTGGATGGCATGGCGCTATGAGCATCTGTTGACCATTATCAGTCTATGCTGTATAACACTGAGTTTGTTTGTTTCAGAGCGACTCACAATTAATATAGATCTCTTCCCCTGGCTCAATATCGCGGAAAGCGACGACCTCCATCCTTAAATGACGTGGAGAGACCCTGGAGAAAGCACTGGGTGCTACGGGTTAGTGTATGATAGTTACCAAGACGAGACCAAGGCACAGTCTCACTTTGGAACACAGGCATGATTGATTCTCTTTGAGTCTCCGTCGTCAGTATCAAATGACATCCTGGTATCACACTCACTCAAAACGGCTTACCGCGAACTCAGTAAATAAACCAATGTGAGGAGTTCCATCCCCCAGCACGAAGCCACAAACGTTGGTCTTGAATAGATCGCAGAGTGGCAGACCCGGAACTCGGTTAGTCCTCGACAGTCCGAGTTCTCTTCTTCTGGCTTCCTTGGGTAGATGAATCAGTGCACTTTCGAGAAATGACTCCTGAGTCTTATCCCAAAACAGCCCGATCAAATTCCATGCAATGAGGATAGTGGGATGATCTAGTAGGAAGATTTCGTCTCGTTTGATATGACGAAGAGCAATAACGCCCTTGCCGCTTCCTGGCAAGCTTCGTACTTCATATGCCGGGATACCGGATTCGGGCCCCGATACAGGACCTGGTACGAAGTCCCCCGGAGATGATGAGCCATAGGGGTCGTATTGGTCCCTCTCATCTAATGCGCCCTGGCTCAATAGGTTAGACGCCGCTTCCGGGATAGTAACGATAACAAGGCCATGGCCATTGCGGAATGAGGGATGAGACAAGACACAAGGAGTCTGGGGAGTAGAATTGGCGGACTTGGCGACTATCTTGGGTCGCAAACTTTTACATTCGATTCGCTGGCTCTCAAAGCCAGTCTGGACTGGGCTGAACATGTCGGATGTGAGAATGGCAAGACATTGGTTCCAAGTTTCCGAGTCGGAGATGAGAATCTCGTCGTCACAGCCCACAGCCGGGCCGGAGAGTAAGCCCCATGTAAGGAGGCAAACTATGAGCCACATTGTTGGAGTTGGATTTGACGTCGTGTCGACAGTTTGTTCTAGTGGTAAGTGAGGACACTCGAAATGCCCAGCCTTAAATAAAAAGGGAAGAAATAATGTAATCTAATTATGGTATCTTGGATTGCGCGACCAGCAGGATGTAAGTGGTCACTCACGACTAGGATACATGCAAGGCAAGGCTTCTCCGAGTCAGGTACCTATTTAGCCGGCCTATCTTGGCACAATTATGCTAAGCACTTCCTACCTAGGTATGCTGCGGCCATTAGTCAAATCTATGGGGCAATGGACTCATCATCAGGCATCGTTACCTGGGTTTAGCTCCGCTCTCATGCTACGACTAAGAGACTACGTTCCAGACCTATCACTGAGCTCGCGAGTATATGGAATGCCTGGCAAGATTCTATATAATAGCGTGCTTAATTTATCTCCTCCTTCTCTGTACTTGACTCATGGAGAAGAAGTCGCTTAGGAGAAGGGAAATTTTGGCGTTACAGTAGTCGTTCGACACCATATACTGCCCGCAGCTACGCCGCTGGATAAGTCCTGCAAGAGGCCATGTCGGATTCCAGGAGAACAAGTAGCGTACAATCTAAACACTTCCGCCATAGTTGTCCAGCCACCAGTAGATGGTTTGAGACCCAGCGGTCGGGAAACACACGCCCTTGCTGCCGCAGGCACTGCTACCGGCCTCGCAATTGACATCGCCACGGGCACTTACCCTCCACTTTCCGCTGAACTGCTTCTGGAATCGATCCCGAGACGTTTCGGTAAGTATCCCAACGTCCTTGCACCCGATTCGACCATCAACATTGAGGGCGATATCTCTTTTCCCCGCAAATTTGAAGCGCATATTGGCTCCGCCATTGCTCCCGGCAACAACAAGGTCTCTCTGCGATCTGTTGTCGACCCGCCAATTGCCCTTGCAGCTTTTGCTCCAGTTGATCACGGCATTGGGGCCCCCAGTGGTAGGGGCGCCCGGCCCAGTGTTGCCTACGTAGGTAGCCCGACTGAGTCTACACCACTTACTTTTTCCCACGGTCTTCCAAGAGTTATTGACGACGCGGTGCTTCTGACGTTTTGCGAGCCAGGCATCCGAATCATCGATATCTGGTTCGGACGGCTCAGACTCGTCATAGGAGTTGTCCACCCAGATAGTGACGTGGTCTCCATCGTCGCGCTTGATCATGGAGTGACAATACACTACTAGATGTTAGATTTGTACTAATGAGTGAGTAATTCAAAGTTTGATGTACTCTGATTCGGGTCAACGCCGTCTCGCTTCGCCAACTCAATATCTCGGGAGCTGATGGTAGCATCCCGCTTGAAAACATGGACTGTGCCATCATCAAGATGGTCAAGAAAGCTTTCATCAGTATCAGGTAAGGCGGATGCCTCAGCAGACGCCATCAAGGCGGGAAGGAGGCAACTGAATCGCATGTCAGTGGTTTTTCGACACGTTAAGACGGAAGAGAGAAGACAGGCCGCGATGAGGAGGCGTACTCAAATCCAAGTCTTTGAGCAGGATCAATGGACCATTTTATACTCAACCCCCTTTCTGAGGTGCAAAATATGCAGATAACGGGGACTGTGTACGAATCTGGTGAAACCTAACTCATCATGCCCTTGATTTTCTCCAGCTGCGGCGGAAATTCTAACAGACCCAGCAAGGATGTTAATGGATAGAACTCCTGTCCTGCAGGCATCATTCGTATAATTAACCTTCTTAGGCACCTAGTCTGAATTGTAGGCCGTACATTGTTCCGATAGGCTCCTCGTAAGCGCTAGGGTTCACGTGCGAGTTTATATCTAATATTGGCACTTCCTTGCTAAAGTAAGGTACATTAGGGTGGAATAGGTGCAACACAGTAGGCCAAAATGTGTCAAAACACGGCCTGTCGCTCTCTAGATACGGCGATGAAGCCAAGACGGGTAAATACCTGGGCTATTGAGACTGTGCCTCTTATCCATTAACCTCATATGGGGGCCATTCCAGCTCAATTCAGTAATCACCGGTGCCTAGACTGTGTTACAGTAGGTACATAGGTATTGTCAGGTAATGCCAAGCCAGCCACGCCATATTGGCACTGCAGCTGGTAAATAAGGCCTCTTACTTGACTCAAATAGAAAATATATACCTTCATATAGATTAAGAGATCTATAAACACTTTAGTAGCTATTGAGATCTAAGTAAAGGTACAATTAAAGCTTATACTAGCTCGATATATATAGCACTGCCACAACAAGTGCAAGCCTTGGGTTGTGGACTGAACTTTGACAATAAGCAGAAACGGTTGGTTCACGGGACTGTGGCTCATCATAGATGCCCTAACTGTTTTCAGTTCTTCATGTGTCCGAACGACCCATGCGATGTGAGTATTATTTTCTTAAATTTGAACCTTCTAACATAATTAGCAGCACTACAAAGAGCTTCATGGGGTCAACCCTCTTACTCCGGTCAAACCAGCCTTGCCGACGGTTCCGGCTGTACCTGTGAAGAAACAGTTTCCAACGATTACTTCTCCTCCAACGGTCCCTTCTATCCGACCGCCGTTACCCAAGTTAGATCGGAGGCAAGCCCAGAAACTCGTGTGGAGAGAACTGCTTCTCCAAAGGAGGTCAAACCTTGTGTGGAAACCCAGGGCCATCGGATAAAGTGTGCGGCAGCTCAAGCGTCGGTTGTATTTGAGACATATCCACCGAGAAGTACTGTAGCAAATACCACTCCCAAGAAGAAGAAGATCGGTACGAGTCAGAGTTTGATTACCAGTTTCTCTGTCTCCAGAGCCTGAGCGGCTGTTCAGCAAGAAGAGCTGGGAAAGGGGTTGGCTAAGATAATTGGAAACGATAGCAATTGGTAAAGAGAAATAAATTCCGAGCACTTTTTATGATCTTGACCCAACTGCTACAATCGCGGGTCTCCTAATGCATTGCCTAAACTCTGACACAAATCAAGAATGCATAGAGATCTCTGCGGGGTTTAGGGAAGTGCGATCTGATAAATGTTGCCTGAGGTATCGGTTGATTGTCTCGTTGACAATCGTATTGTGCAAGGCAGAAGCACCCAAGGCAACCACAGACCACCATCACAAACATCCCCATCAGAAAAAGCAACCTCCGTTTATTTGCAACGCTCACAAAAACATCGTTGATCTCCACGAAAACTCCATCTTCTCCCCGTTACACTCAAACGACGCTAGCCAAAACCACTGAGACTACGACTGGATCACCTACTGCCATCATGGGGCATGCACGCACGCGCCCCAAGCTCGAAGAGGGAGAGGTTTCATCTGATGATGACTGCATTATCGTCGACGCGCGCGTCAAGAAAGGGCGCGAGTCTCCCGAAGTTATCCAAGATCATCGTCATCATCTCTCAACTTCAAAACCAAACACGACCTCTTATCCCTTCTGCAGCGAATGCTGCAGATATTTCCGAAACGAGGCGGAAAAGGAGCGACACTACTCCAAATGGCATTACGGCAACCTCTGCCGCGCATGCGATGAAGGTTTCCCGACAGAGTCAGAGCTACTCCAAGTGAGTTCATTCTCCTGGCCTGGTAGTCTTTCTGATCTGACCCATCTCTTTAGCACAAATCTGGCCATGCTAACACCCCGATTTGCTGCGTCGGCTGCGAGAAACGATTCAAATGTTACTCAGCAATGATGGATCATCTTGAGTTCGGTGGATGCGAATCAAGTTGCACCGGCCCACTTGTCCGCAGCGTTGCAGCAGCTCACTCTGCGCAATTCCACCGATCGTCAACTCGGAATATCAACCTGCAATGCTCTACCTGTGAGAAGAAGTTCGTTCGCATAGCCGTCCTCCTGAAACATTTCGAAATGAGAAAATGCACTTTGCGAAACTGGATCGAAGAAACAGGCTGGATAGACTTCCTCGTCGCTCTCAAACGATCCATAGCGGAGAAAAAGCCGTCTACTTTCCAGTGCAATGTCTGCCGAAAGAAATTCGACCAAGAAGTTGCGCTTGGCATGCATCAGAGAGAGAAACATGACAACACATACTGCTGTGCTTGTGAGACATACTTTGCCAACCCACCCAAGAAGCAGAAGCACATCATATCTATCTCTGGCACTTCTGGAAAGCCTGGGGCGTTTTTCTGCGACCTGTGTGATCCAAAAGTACGTTTGGGAACGGAAAAGGAGCTGTTTGACCACCTGTGGCTTGACCATATGGTGCGTGGTCCTTGTGGGCAGGTGTTTGAGACCGCTGAGCTTAAGAAAAAGCACGATGCGAAGGCTCACAATAGGTGTTCTATTTGTTACCGGTTCTTCGTGTCGACTGCGGAACTCAAACAGGTGAGTACTCTGACCTTTATGCTACTGCCAACGTTTGCTAATTGGTTTCATAGCACCGTGAGACCCATAAAGTCGAGCCCTGTGTCATCAAGTCCCCTGTTGTCGAACCCTCTATTACCGAACCATCTATTATACATCCACTACCGGTAAAACCACAGCCAATCCCCAGCCTTCAGCGCGCATCCAAACAACTATACCGGTGAAGATGGAAATTCACAAGGCGTTGCATATTGAGAGGGTACTATTGGCAGAACGAGTACCCGTGAAAACACAAACTATCCTCGTGAGAAGAGTTACACCGACGAAATGTTCCAGACACATCCGCCCAGACCAGCCCCTGCGCCTACGCCTAGGAATAGGCAGAGTCAGTCACTGATCACAGGCCTTTCGAGTCGCAAGTTATAGGAAGGTCGAGCAAACGATGTGAAGGTAATGATGCGAAGTGAAGCGTTACATTAGGGAGGATTTAGAGTATATGGAGGTCTAAAGTTTGGGGCATCATTCATGTTAAATAAACAGAACATGTAATACACCTTGCTACCTAAGCTAATTCTTGGCCTTATCATCCGTTGATTTATGAGTTCGGGGACCGATATGTTTGACCAGACTTCAAGCCTATTCTCTGGGGAGGCGTATCTATTTCCCATCTTATTAGTGTGCTTTGAATCCACACATTTTCGTCCTATTGGCTCAGAGACTGAGCCAACCCACACGAGACTAAAATGACTGGACAGAGTAAAACGACTCCGAGCTAGCTACTGGCGTACAGAGTTCTGAAACACAAGTTCTCTATGCTGATATGAACTCTCAGCCAGAAGTCTCAATTGTAACTAACAGATCGAAGTCCTGGGAGCAACTTGGCTCTCCCGCGTTTCAAGTTCCCTTCCTATGCCAAGGCTGCTAACAATCTTACATGATATCAAATAAGTTGCATCACCCTTTGTGTCACTTGAAGCATTGCTTTACAACAGTTTGTTCTTGTTGACTATCCTCTTTCAAGTTCGCATCACAGTAATGATAGGAACGAAGCCTGATCGTCGTTTGGTTGTTTTGCAACCACATTGAAAATGTTGGTTCTTTGTCCATCTTTGTCCTGGGCTCCCAAGCGTCTTTACCCCGCAAGCTGTTAAGGCCTTGTCGACGGGTGGATGGAGAGGCAGGCGATAGATATTCTCGCCGAAGGTGATGTGGAGGAGAGAAGTTTAGATGACGTGTAAGTTCTCTAAAAAGATTTTGGTATCATACGTGGATGTTGCTTTTCGTGATGGAATGCTGTCAACACTGTTCGCCGAACTTCATCTCTCGTGAACTCGATATCAATATCGGCCACTTTCCTCGACTTCACCTCGTCCTCAGTAGCCCAGATGAAGCGCTGATGCTCATCCGGGGATAGCTTCACTGCTTGGTTGCCCATATCTACGCGAACCAGAAAGTTGAACTGGCAGGCCCTTCTCCCGTCGTCAAGAGTGAAGAAATGGTGTTTTCCAACAGGGCCACCGATCCCTTTCGCATCGAGACCTGCTTCTTCATGCAGCTCACGTGCGGCAGCATTCAAGATGCTCTTATCGCACTCATCGCAAGCACGACCAAGAGGCTCCCACTTGCCGGCATCGTCGTCGGTTTCAGCGCGCTGCAACAGGAGAATACGATGCTCGGAGGAGGCTGTTGTGTCCAAGACGAGGGTGTAGCGATGTATCCAAAAGAAACTTCTGGGCGGGAAGTGAGGTAGGCTTGTTTAGATATGGTAAAGTCTGCTACTGACGAATCAGACTCGTAAGTGAGGTAACCCCTGTCAATCGGTTGATGGACGATCATTCGGGAATAAGTGAACCTGTACCTGGATTTCTGCGGGGGGGGGGGGCTTGATATCCGGTCAGTCTGGTCTGTTAGTAGCGCCATAGCGACCCTAGTCACTTGGGTGAAGCAATAATGCCCGGATCTGGTCTCAGCATCTATTGGCCAAACACTTCAAAGCTTTATCCTTAGCCAAGTCGGAAAAGGACACATGAATGCTACTATTTTGCATGCCGTTGCGTGTATTTATACTTCCTCTCAACTCGGCGACAAAAATGGCGCTCAGGGTTTCAGCATAACTAATGGTAATTTCTGGACGCACGCGGAGATGAAGTGTATTTTCAAGCTGTTGAAAGTCCAATTGAAGACGCATGCCATTCACGTGAGGCATGGCTGGTCAGGTATGATTAGCAAACACTCACGATATGCTTACGGTGAGAAAAATGATCCAAAGTCTATGTATGCATAGCGCCTTGTCCCTGGCTAAATGGTTCTTGGAGGTAGAGCGATCATAACTTAGCTTGCCTTATCATTGAGAGCTCATTGCAGTGCTCAATGTCCGTTTCGACGAGACACAGCGATATTTGAACATGGCACGGATCACATCAGGAACTCGCAGGAGGATGACGATGATGAAATTGAATGAAGGCATAAATATGACTCGTAGGCAAAGTGGTAAAGGGTTGGTTTAAAATGCATATCCTTCATCTCCCCACACTTTGTCGGTCGATGAGGCAGTGCTGCTCTAAGATGGTAAGCGAACGCTCAGTCTACTTTAGAGTGCTAAGTGTCCTTGAGGTGAACTAAGGAGTATGCATAAACCCTCGTTCCTGATTATCAAGTACGTAGAGTACATTGATCGTCAAAATCGTGCATAGCCTCAGCGTCTTCCGGTGACAACAGATCCGTGAAATGAACACGAGACGCTGTACTGGATGAAATGCCGCTAAGACACGCTATCGACATATGGCGTTCGCACTTTTGGATCAGAAGGGTTTCACAGCCTCAAATCAGTAGTGTGTGTATTTCAGCTGACAGTAGTGTACCAATCATACACATATAGTTAAGTATGTACCAATCTCCAAGTAGGGACGTGGCCCCCAAATATCTACCACAGTTTATATAGCAGCCCCCAAGAGGCTTTCCCACCTATGTCATACTTATTGGATGGACAGGCAGAAGTGCATTTCAACTGTGTTGGTGGACTTCTAATAAGGCTGTAGGACTTGAGCTTGGGCAGAGGGAGCCCGTTATGCCTTGCACGGCCATCAACATTGCAAAATAAACTGAGAGAGTGGCGAAAAGGGGGATGTCTTCCACAGCCTGATTTAAGTTTCGGTTTATTTAAACAGTACTTTATCTGCATGCGGTCCGGCTTTTCTATTGTAATCAGTATCCCAACCCCATTGCCTTCCTACCACTCGTTCAATACACTCTATTTGTTTCATAATCAACAGCCGTTAAACTCTCACTTATACCAGACTATATCTGTTCCTTTATAATGGCGATTCACTCCCATCTTCCTGGACAACAGGCCCGCCAGCGAAAGGAGAAACAAAGCTCGCCCAAACTTCTATTCGTTGCGTTTGATGGTATGGAAATTGTCTCGACTAAGGCTTCCAAAAGCATAACAATGACTAACTCTGAACAGGGACGTGGCATGGCAGCGTCAAAAGCTCAAAGGAGACAGTAGTATCCAGCCTGCCCGATCTCATCTCCAAGAGCGAGCACATTCGGAAGATTCGTGTCAACGGAGTAGGCACTGATGGTTTGACAGACAAGATTCTTGGAGGTATGTTTTAATACCATGTTGCCTCTTGCTCTTTCATATTCTTATTGACTTGTTGAAGGTCTTGGTGGTTGGGGTACGCGTCGGAATGTTATCACCGCCTATAGTAAGCTTCCTAGCTTGAGCCTTCGATTAGTCCATGGGAAAAGCTTACAGTATCTAGGGCATATCGCCGACGATTACAACAAGGGTGATAGGATCATCTTCTGTGGCTACTCTCGAGGTAAGTGCGAGATTTTCTTTTTATCTGTGCTTAGATGATGGCTAATAATCAAATTTAGGTGCATGGGCTGCTCGCTATCTAGCGATGATAATTGGCTGCTTAGGCCTGGTTCGCGATGGCGACACGGAGTTCTTCAAGCGCTTGTATGACGTGTGTAAGAAAGACCCGTATCTTGCCGAAGCTAATAAGGATGAGCTACGACGCAATTACTGCTGTAAGTATTAAAGTTATTCTGTTGATAACAATTGTTAACAAGTAGAAGTCTGGGATGACATACAAATCGACGGCTTGTGTTGTTTTGATACAGTTGGTTCGCTGGGTATCCCACTATTTGGTATTGCAAAGCCACTATCCTATCTTCACCGAAGTAAGTATAAAACCAAGGTCATAGACCATGTTCCAAATAGTAAGTACTCACATAGTCTGACTTGATGCGGAATAGTAGCTGATGCTTGATACAGATGTGAAATATTCCTTCCATGCCCTGGCCCTCCACGAAACCAGAAGTCCTTATAGTCCAACTTACATGTGTGGACACAATGTCCACCAGGTTTTCTTCCTAGGCGATCATGGTAACATGGGTAAGCTTGGACAACAGGAAGGCCTTGTACATGCCCCTCTCGCTTGGATGGTTCAACAACTATCTTCCCACCTGGGTGTTTCATTCGATGAAGATAAACTCAGAAGACGCTTCCCAAGCTGCACTACTGAAGGCCAGAATGAGAGGATCTCTCAACAACATACCCACGACACCACCCACGAAGCCATGATGAAACATGCCTGGTGCTGCCCGAGTGGATCTATCCCTGGAGCTGGAGTCGGCAGGCTAGTCATCATGGGTAGAAAAGATCGGAACCCAGGAATGGTTCTCAACTCCTGTGATGCCGATTGCACTGACTCTAGCACGGAGGAATCCATTCGGAATGAAACTGCTTCGGCTCACGCCCAGATACATATCGGCGCTCGTGGAAGACAAGAATGTGGCTTTACCGATGCGGTGCCCGGGTATCTTGGTGTTCAGCCTATGGATCCAAACCAGGTGTTTTTCTGGAAGAGAAGAGCGACAGGGGAGCAGGAAGTTGTGGCTGCGGATGTCATTCAGGAGGCAAAAGTTGGGTTTCTGGAAGCGAGGCTCTTGGGACTTCCTGTGGCGGCAGCTAGTCACCCAGAATGCTGTGGTTTGAACCAGATACGAGAAGAGGAGATTGATGCTGAAGTCTCAGTTGAGAATGAAGAGATACGGGACTCGGATGTGAAGCAAGGTACACGGGTCAGGGTCAAGAACTGGGTTGAAAGACGGTTAGGGGTTGGTTTGATACGTCTAGCAGTGATGTTGTAACAGCATGTTTCTATTGATATGAAGTGGCTAGGTATAAGTGATTCTCATATAGCCGGCAGAATACTCCTCAAGATCTACGAATACTCGACCACTTGTCGCGCTGAAGCATGAATTGTTAGGATCTCCGAGCCAACAGATGACACAGTGAGTAAATAAACAAATTACAATTTACACAAAACCATTATTTATTTACCTACCTAACCAGAGTTCATCATGGCCCAGCAACCTACCCTGAAGCTGAGCGGTCACCATCGCAACGACGGTTACCATCTTAACATAAGCTGGGGGAGGCAATGGTAACGTCATGTGCATGACTTTGTTTTGATAGAAATAGCGACCTTTGGTGAATATGACTATAAATCCTGAATTTATGCCGATGGCTTCCATTATTATTCGCAAAGGTTCAGATGTACTACAGATTTAGAGTTCCTGTCGTCATGCCAATACAATTTCACTTCATCCGATTCCATTGTTTGCTTTTGCAATCAAGCCCCTTAAATACACGACTTTATCTCATTTCTTGACTTTCCAAACACCAAACAGACCAAGCATATTAAAATCTCAAGCCATGCCTGAAGATAGTGTCGAACAGCTTGAAGCCAGATTACCTACTTGCAATATCTGCAACAAGTCCTTTCCCCACAAGAATTCGCTCAGACAACATCTTGAACAGGCCAAGCATGCCTCCACATCGGGTCCTGGCGAAGAAGTGCCAAATCGACTCAGATGCACAATGTGTACTCGGTCTTTCAATAAAGAGTATTGGCTGTGGAGGCATATGTGGACCAAGCATGCCTCGAAGGTTCGGGCTTCTGGTATACCCGCTGAAGACGCAAAGCCAAGCCCTTCGTCACAAAACCCCGCTGTGGACAGTGATGTCCCTATCAAACAAGAGGATCTGAAGCAGGAGGATCAAGGTCAAGGTTCTGTGCCGACTGTTTTTAGCTGTCCTGTTTGCGGCAAGACCTTCAATGGACAATTTGGACTTGACCAACATACGGAAGCAAAGCATAATCCGAAGCCAAAAGAGGCAAAGATTGATTGCAAATTGTGCAGAAAATCTTTCGCCGATGACAGGGCACTTCAGCAACACCACAGAGACACGCATAATCAAGTATGCACTCATTGCAAGAAAGTTTTCGCTACCAAAGCTGCACTTGAAGAGCATAAGCGCCGCAGCGGGCATTCAGACAGAACGACAGAGCCAACAGGGAGACAAAACATTGGACGGAAAGAAAAGGTCTCTGAACCTTCTCCACCACGATTTAAGTGCCATTTCTGCAATTCGAGCTTTCACCATTTCGATCTGCTTGAACAGCATGTTATACGCCATAATTTTTGGTCGGACGATGAGCCTGTTGTTATATACAAGTGCGACTTTTGCCCCAAGACGTTTTACTCCTATGATGAGCTTGATGAGCATATGAGAACCACTTATCGTTTTGATTCACCTAATTCATGGGATAGCGATGGGCAGACTGATGAGGAGGAAGACTACGAGGAGGACTACGATGATAGCGAGGAGGAGAGCGATGAGGACGAAGCTGAGGATAGCAACGAGGAGAGTAATGGGGGGAGTGATGAGGAGAGCGATGAGGAGAGCGATGAAGAGAGCAATGAGGGCAACGAGGAGAGCGACAAAGAATCCGTCCCGATTCTTGTTGAAACAACAGGCAAGACATGCAGCGAGAAGCTCGCTGCAGAACTTCCTCCACCGCCATTCAAGTGCCAAGATTGTGGCGAGGCGTTTTACTACACAGCTGCGCTTGGAGAGCACCAGGAAATGTTCGCCCATGGCCCTATGGCAACAAGAGAGAAGAAACCAGAGCCTGTAGAGGGTCAACTCTTTTAAGCTGGTGTTTGGACTTTTGTATTCGATTTCTCAAGGGTACTACGGCTGTTTTCATATGTGATGGGCTCTTTTCTTTCCCATTGAATTCTTTTAATCTAGTAGGGTTTTTTCTATTTAAACCAATGTCGGCGTAAGAACAAGCCCTGAGTTTCCATGTATCATATAGCCTCAGGCAGGACGAAAGTAGGAAGAAAGTAGTTGACTGTTTTCTTGTTGTCAGTCTCAGATTCGGTCTGAATGCTTCGTTTGGGATCCATTTGATATTATTTATATCGGTTGCACTGTTGAAACGGTATACGTTAGATGGTGGCGCCGATTGGCCAATCACACTGCACGCTTGATTCTTGATCCGCTTCCATTTCGTTGATTTTGCAACCCCATTTCATGTCGTCGTCCACTGCATCCTTCTCCAATTCTCTAAACACAACCTGCGCGTCTCTTCTCCTTCGATGATTCTCCTCCTGTTATTATAAAAGATGGCCGATGATAATCCTGCAGAGGCTTCATCTGCAAAGCCTGAAGCCAAGCCCGTCAATTGCAATATCTGCAACAAGACGTTTCCCCACAAAGGCTCACTTAGGCGTCATCGGCAGAGCAAACATCCTGTCAAGAAAGAAGCAGACGCGTCTGGGCCAGGACAAGAGACAGAAGCAGCCAACACCTTTGATTGCACGCTTTGCAAGCAGTCATTTCCGCGCCAATCCTCATTGACGCAGCATCAGCGGAGCAAGCATGCCCCCCCGAAGCCTGAACAATCGGATACTTCTGTCACGACTCAAGCTGTTGAGCCTAAGCCAGAAGCCTCCGCGGTGAACGAAGCATCTACTTCTGCTAAACAAGAATGCGATAAAAGCCAGGAAAGTAAGGTCACTCGTTCGATTTGCAACACGTCTTCCAAGCATCGAGGTGCCCTGTCCCAGCACAAGAGAACCAAGCATCGTGCTTTGAAAGCGGATAACGATGCTCCCGTCAAGGCAGAGGGAAAGACCCCAGATGTCGAAGAAAAGACAATCAACTGTGATATTTGCGACAAGCCGTTCAACAGTCGAAACTCACTCCGAAGGCATCTAAAGAGCAAGCATACCTCAGATAAGAAAGGCAAGGGTCCAGCAAAGAGTTTAGCGCAAAGTAGCAAGGCAGCTGGCTCCTCAAAGCAGGTGCATACGACGCTGAAGGAGCGACGTATCGCTGGATCTCAGAAGTTCAAGTGCCTATGTTGCAATGAGAACTTTCCTTCTGAGGATGCGCTTATGAAGCATCAAGCAGAGCAACGTCTCGAAGCGATGAGAAAGGTGATGGAGAATATGGCCCTGGTCGCCTCTGGTATGAGAGTATCGAATGGGCAAGGTGGCTCGGATGAGGAGAGTGAGGCGCCAGAGCTCGTCGAAGAGACCGCCGCAGAAGAGAAGACAGCCACAAACATGCATCAATGCACGCTTTGCGACAAGAGCTTCCGTTTCAAATCTTCCCTCGTGCAGCATGGACTCATCAAGCATGCAGTGGCAGATGACGCAGTTACAGAGGGTTCGGGGCAAGAAGCAATCGCAACTGCTGGAGGCAAGAAAGCAGAAGACGTTGATGAGGATGATGAGGATAAACCCTATTGCCAGACGTGTCAAAAGACATTCCGCCACGCTAAGGGGCTGGCAGATCATAAACTCAACAAACATGGCATAGTCGATCCCGAACCATCCTCAAACTCAAAGCAAGGCGTGCCTGAAAATCCAACCTCCAGATGCAGACCTTGTAACAAGACCTTCCGTCTTGCATCTGCACTTCGTCAGCATCAGCGAGACAGCCATCCCGAGATGCACAGACCGAGATATTCAGAGGATGAAATAATGAGACAACTACTGCGAATGGCAGTCCCGCCCTTTGGGGATGACGATGATGATTATGAGGACGAGGATTATGAAGACTATGAAGACGACGATGATCCTTTCACGTACCCTGGCCACAGAGGACACCCGTTCGACTTCCCAGCTGGTATTCAACCTGGCGATGTATACGACTCAGACGATCTGGACTATGGCTATCCTGGTTTCTCTGATGACGATGACGATGAAGATGATTCCGACATCGACATGGAGATTGAACGAGGCCCCCCAACGCTCTGCACACACTGCAACGAGAATTTTCCGCAGATGTTACTGGTAGCACATCAATGGCATGTCCACGGTATCAGCCACCCAGCTGTCGTCGACGTTCAAGCCAAGATCGCAAAGGACGAATCCTACGGCCCCAAGCGCCCCGTCTGCACGAGTTATCCTGATGCGAAGCGATTCCCCTTCTTCTTTGAAATCAATTATTTCCTAAGGGATTGCCAATTCAGCTGTGGGCAGTCTTTCGAGACCGGCACCGAACGCATGAACCATGAGGTGGAGGCTCATAATCGTTGCATCACATGCGAGGCGTACTTCCAGACCCGGCCCGCGCTCGAAGTAAGTAACCCTTCATATCCATCCCTTATCACAGCATTGACTCAAAACGCTTTTAGAATCATCAGGCTAGATCGAAAGTCGTCGATACCGTCGTCAGAGATTTCGACCACTGGCTTGAATTCGCCGTCCCCGCACAAGTACACCACGAGAAGCAGAAAGCAAAAGCAGCTGGTAATCCTAAACCCAGCAAAAACATCGGCTGCATCACCTGTGAACGCAAGTTCAACAAAGCATCCACGATGATGAAACACGTCGAGAATGGGAGATGTATCCCTGGCGTGAATGAGATGGATATATTTGTCCTCGGACAGAAATTCGCCGAGGTAGGAGCTCCCTGTACCAGGTTAGGAGGCTTCTTTTGCCCGATCTGCAACAGATCTTATATAGTGTTGAGTGAGCTTATTCGACATGCGGAGGGGGATGAGTGTAGTTTGAAGGTTCTGAATGGGCCGTTGCAGGAGTTGATTTCTTTGCTGATGATGGAGTTTATGGATATGATTATGGGGTTGGGTGCTGGGCCTGTAATACAAGGGTTGGATGTATAAGATTATCTTTTGATATATACGATGGTTTGTCGATTTCTCTCGGGTGGTGCAAGCTCGATCATATACGCTGTGACCGTGCATTTGCTGGTATCCCGAGTTTGAAGACGTGACAGACCGTTCGACTTGAAGACCCCTTGGTAGATTGCGATAAGCTCGGTCGAGGGCATTGGGGAAAGAAGGCACTTAATGGAAAGATCAAAAAATCATATGAGTAGGAGAACTAGGCTATGGTAGACAGGCAATTCCGTGCTACCTGATCTCCAGTCTGGCGTTGACTAGGCGCATCTAAACCGCAAGATACAAGATATATAATGGTCCCGTGAGTGGACGTTGGGCATCAAAGCTACTTCTGAGATCTCAGACCTCATGGAGTATCACGATGAAAATAACTAAAAGACTGCGAGGAGACATACAGCGCCGCTCTCGGGCTCCGAATAAGCTTTACACAGAAGATCAGAAACCTACTAACAGTAGCTATGCCTTCTTCATAGCATAGACTGACAAAGGAATGGCACGTCAGATCATAAGGTGGCTTGTTGAACCGGCTGGTATATGTTAATATCTGACTTGGGTCTTGGCATCTCCAGAACAGCAGTCGTGGAGATGAGCTGGTCAACCTGAATACTGATAGGCCTCATCGGAAGCACAAAAACGCACAAATTATACCTTGGCTATATGAATAAAAATTATATGGGCTACTGAAACACATGGACAACCGATTAGTGACAGCAACCACGATGCATGCATCGTTGCGGCACGGTAACTCTTAAAGAACAACGTATTTGGTCCGGGAATCGACATTTGCCGATGAACGAAACAACATCGAACGGTGATATTTTGTGCACCTTGAGAACGAGTCTGGAACGTATTCAAGACATTGAAACGTGAATGGTAAGTACAGTTGCAATTCGCAGAAACGTCGGGTGACGAGAATGCATGATGGGTGCTGACGAGTCCGACATGCGGTCGTTTCAACCAATAACCTAGGGGCAGCAGTCTGGGGAAGTTCACCTTTTGGGACGCTTACCCGAAGATGACAAAGGTTGGATAGTCAATTGCCAAAGTTGGGCAGGCAGACCCATATAGTTTTCGCATATTGGCTGGCTAAAAGTGACTCGTGTGGCGTAAAGATGGAAATGGAATTGGTGCCGCCGTACAGAGCGACCTCTGTGGGTTACATAACGACGCCCGGTGTCGTCACAAGGCAGACTCTCGCGTTGGACCGACCTTACATGCCTTGTGCGTCACCATGTAACAGCCGTTGCCTGCTGCTGCATAACCGGAAGGCTTATCAAGTGATAGGCCAGTCAATCTGAAGCATGTTCTGGAAGACTGCGACGACCTGCCCGCGATGACAGGTGGACTTCCCTTGGTGGTGGACCCTTTTGGCCAAGTCTGTCCACCATCTGGGGCTGTCCATTTAGATCCCTGTCGGCCAGAGTGCTAGCTGTAATATCGTCAGCAGCTGAACGAAGAACAGACGTATCGCAAAGATGACATGCTTGACGAAGCATCCAGGCATCTTCTGGTCATCTTCGCTAAAGCACGGGCATCACAGCCGACACCAGGGAGGATCACAAGCCAAAATTAAGATAGTCAGCTCCAGATCTCATCTCAGGGGATGTCTCACTCCAGGTCTTGAGTAACAGAGCCTAATCATGGTCAATGGAATCTTGGGGACCATCCCGAAATGTTCGGGCCCAATACCGGGCCCCAAGTGCCGCTTGGTGTGCCGGATGTCTACGGGCGCCGATCTTGATGATGGCACACGAAAGAAAACAAAGGGACAATTCCATGATCCATTTTCCAGGCGGAATAAGAGGGTCAGAGGTTCAGCGCCCAACGACCGGCAGGGTATCATCAGAATCGAACCATGTTGATATGCGCCGTGACCGGGTGGTGGAGGGTATTCTGAGTGGAGGTCCGTTGGCTGATAGCTTTCCAATCGCGAGAATCGACAACGGCCCGAACGCCGCAATTAATTTGAGAAGCAATCCTCCATTCCAACTTGTGACACAGTGCTCACTGCTTGAGACCTTCTGAAGTTCTGGACAGTCTCGTTTATGTTTCGTGTGTAAGCTGAAGCGAATGCAAGATATTCATACGCAATTGAAACATGGTGCAGCGCCATGTTTCTTGTCACAGGTATTGCGGTCCATCGCAAAGATATGCGTGATATCTTGGGGCAACTGTCAGCGTCCGTTGGTTACCCAACTCCATGCATGCTATTTAATGTTCAGCCGACGTCAAGTTGCCGACAACCATGTCATATCGGGTACACTCGCAGGGACGACTGTAATCCATGAACCGTAAGTTTGTAACCCAAACAATCCGTCCCTCAGACACAGTTGCTGCGAATTGCAGATGTCAAGTCTCAAGACCTGCAAACTTGGAGGTGTGATTCAGGTGACTTTGGCTGGCGGTAATCCACAGCTCGAACCCATGGAATGAATCGGCGTCTAAGAGCACCCCGCTTAAACCCCCAGTACTGGTCAAGTCAAGACCGCAATCAAGGGAAAAGGGGTACGCTCAAATAAAGGTAATTTGCGTATCCACAATATCAAGATGATGGCTTGCTCGTTTGGAGATGTAAAAGACAATACCTCCGATTGATGTTGACTTTGAAGAAAGGGGAAGGAGAACGTGCCAAGATGTGGAAACACGCGCTTTGATTGCAGAGGATACTGTAAGTGGGCTTTGGCAAGCTGTTGCGGTGCAACATCCATCGTTGATATTGCGTTAATGCGATTCATGTTTGGATATATCTGTGCTGGTTATTGCCGATCCAAAACGTATCTGCGTTGTTTGCCAGTATAATCCACTGTTTTACCAGGAGCGCCAAGTTTACAGGATGAGATGCATCCCTAAGCGACCCGTCTTGGTTCATCTCCCATGCAAGTTTGCGCTGTTGTACCTGAACCGTGCTTCACGAGAGAGGTTTGTCATGTCTGTGTGCTTTTGATACACGCATGGAGCAGGCAAAGACCCTGGGCATCCCAGAATCGCGAAGCACTGAAGCGCTGGAAGCCCGCGGATGGCGCGATGAGCTTCGGCCGAGGTTTAGTGAGAGGCCGGGATAAACCTGCCCGGGGAAGGGTGCTGGATCAGTGTCGTTATCTCGGGGTCCAGTGATTTTCCGCTAAGGCCATAGTGTAATTGGATTGAGTTGTTGCAGATTCCGGTCGACGCCCATCAATGAGGTTCCCTGTTTGAAGTTGATGATAACCTCATGTTTCGAGATCAGTCAATTCGCACAGTGTTTCTCTCTCCTCAGCTGCACTGGCAACCCACCCGTCGTGGACATCATCTGCTGGCATCGTGGAGCGTGGAGTTGCGTTGCTGGCAAAAGGGCCAAGAAACGAGAAATGGCACCCCCCACACGTCGTCATTTCACACTCCGTTATTAGCCCCGTTATCGAATCAAAAGAGGATTGGGCCCGGCGCCTGGGCGTTCAACGGACAACGGGCCACCAGCTCTAGCTTCTACTATGCCAGGGGATGTTGGAGGCCAGGACTGCGCTGTACTGTAGTTTCTTTATTACCAGGTAGATAGGTGCAATGGTAGGAGAAACATCAGCACAGAAAGGAGAAAAGAGATGTCAGCTTTGCTTTTGTCGGAATAATCGATCCGGTCACAGAATGCATGTCTCGTTTATACCCCGACATCGCAAATAATCCCATCGATCGAGTGTTCTTTCGTGCTGGGTAAGGTACCTTACTGCACCGTGATTGCCTGTACCTCAGGTTCTGCCAAACGAGGTACAAACAGTTCATGTACTCCGCCTTTTAGCCTGGCCAGGCTGTCATACAATGAACCGCCATGATTTGCATGCCGTAAAACAGCCGATACTTTGGTCCAAGTACTTGATTTACCTGCACCTCAGGCCTCAACTGACTGCACTGGCAACTGGCAAACTGGCACCTGCCAACTACGAGCCCCCAAAAGTCACTCTCCGGCCTGTGCCCACTACGAAATGGCCCTGTTCCTTCCTGTCCAGTGAGTTTCCACTGTCCACTCCCCACGGCACGACGCTACTTCCTGATTTGATTGATGGATGGGCAAGAGAAGCCTGGCTAGACTTGCTCCTTCTCCTTTCCCGCTCGCTCGACCCTGGTTTTTTTCTCCCCCCATTCAATTCTAACCCAACCTATCCCGTCACGCCCTGTCCAAGTCGACGAGTCGTTCATCATCTTAAACCACCACCACCTTTTTCCCTTTCCCTTCTCTCCCTCTTACCTTTACGGTACCTCTTCCTATTTCTTCCTCCGCCTCGATTTTCCCGTCTGCCTTGCAGCGGCTTTCGTCTCGACAAGCGTTCTGCCGGTCCGTCGTGTTCAACTCGTCTCTCGTCTCGTCACCGACTTCTTGCGATTTTTTTTTAATTCTTCGCACTTTTGTTCCGTCCCTCCGAGACCCTCGCGTGGTTTATTCCCGAGAATACGGCCCGTGGCGAGTAAACGTAAACCTTGCCTTGCGCTCACTTTCCCAACGAAGCGGCAAAAGGTCACCGACGAAGCTAAATCATATTCTTATCTCTCTTGGGTGAGTCGAGACCTCGATGCACAGGATTACGGTCGATTCGTCAACGTGTTGCGACGAGGGGCCCCGGAGCGTTAGGTGGTGCTTTTTGATGGATCCATGTCTTAGCTGGCCGACGGTGCGCATCTTGACGTCGGCCACAGCGGCAAATTTCCTCATCGCCTTTCGTATTGCCCTTGTTTCTGGCACCGCTCTCGCATTGCGCTGCACATCGCCGTCGCATTCTGTCGTCAATATCCCGCAACAACACCAAACTGACCAGACATTCTACCAATAGACCCTCATCCGAGATTTGAAAGAGCCCGAGCCGAATCGTCCACGTCCCGGTTTTCCCCACTCAACCCCGAGAACATTGCAACATGTCCTACTACGACAACCCTCAGGCCCAGTGGTCGTCTTCTACTCCCAGCACCCAGCAGAACAACTGGGAGCACCAGGGTTCGACTACTCCGGTCCGCGCAGGTACGCCAGATCCACGATCGACCGATATGGAATTGTAATTAACGCATGGATTTGTACAGGCGCCAGCGGCCCCCAGCCCCAGGATGACTACGCCTTCTCGTATCAATTCGATGGTATGTGATGCAAAACGCCCAGAGATTTTGTCGACTTCGATTGTCCTCAAAATCAGTGTCGACGGCACGACTTGGCCGGCATATTCGAAACCCGAACCATCTCGACTCTACGAATGAAACAAACTGACCCAATTATAGAGGTCGATCGAGCATACGAGAACTTGCAAAAGTCTGGCAAGGGCTATGGAATGGGTGGTCGCCGTGAGTTTTCTATCCTGCGCTACTAAGCCTGCCATTCCGACATGAACGGATGAATTGGTCTGGTTGAGTTTACCATCAAACATACTGACAAGATCATGCAGACTCCCGTGGTTCCCATCACGCCCCCGGCCCCCGCCCGCACTCGGTAAACAACTTTGATGACGCCCGTGGTCAGGGACCTAATCTGCAAAACTTCTACGCAAACCAGCGTCCTCAACCTTCACGAGGCTCCAACGAGGCAGAGCAGGTCATGCAGGCTAAGAGACGGATGGCAGCTCAGCGGGAGCGAGAGCTTCGAAACCTGCACACAGAGCAGCAATATCAGCGAAGTAGGCCTCCCTCTACTGTGTAGCACATTCAACTATGACAAAGAAACAAGATGGCATATAGAGAAAAATAATGTGGTCATGGGCGACCGAAAATGTCGTTGCCCAGACGCCGCTCGTGTTTCTTCCCTCCCAATTTTGAGCAGCATCTATGTAATATCGTCGAGTTTGTTGAGCATGGGCTAACAGCTTTTCTACGTAGCCGTCCTTTCCGAGGTGCCTCTGCCGCCCAACAAGCACATGTCCGAGGAGGAGACGCGAGAGTTGATTGCCCGTCAACGAAGTGCCCTCTATGGCGAGGGTCCTTTTGCAGACAAGGCAGGATACGTGGATGAGACTGGTAATGTCCGTACTGGTGCCCCTGTCCCTAGCGGACCCTCCAGCATCCGTGGACACTCCCCTCTTGCCTATGACAGCGTAGGCCGTGCTCCCCCTACTGGCGAGGCTGGCACTCCCGTCTCTGGTGATGCCCACGGTCCTCCCACCGAGCCCAACTCGCGACCTCACAGCACCGTCAGCCCACAGGCTGCTGGACCCACAAACAAGGTCTTTGACAATGCTGTGGGTAACCAGAGCCGTACAAGTACATCCAGCCCAACTGGCGGTTCTCCCTCTCGGGATCTGAATGCTGGTTCCAAGCCCAACCAGGCTGGTGCCTCTGTGGCTCCCATTGGAACTCGTCCCTCTGGTACACCCACAACTTCTGCTTCATCGAAGCGATCCACCACTCCTCTTGCCTCCCCCGGTGGTTGGGGACGTGGCAATGGCGTTTGGGGTCAGTCATCCGGTTTCGGTGCTCCTGCTAGTGTCTGGGGTTAGAGAGGTCCGCTCACCAAGGATTAGGAGTCGCAACAAGGCGCAGGATTTAAAGTTGCATTTGGGACGGCGCAGAGGTAAACGTGCATTGCGGTCGGTATCTTTGGCGAGTACAGTCTTTGGTAACTCACATCTCGAGTTGAAGACGGTGCGAACATTGCAGGGCATTCGGATCTGACGAGAGCCAACGAATACAACCAAGGTCACAGGTGTTGAAGGGACGGCATCGATTAGGGAGTTGACATTGTTTTTCTGTTTTATTTCGGCAGGAGGTTACGAATTGGTGAACTGGGAGTTGCATTCGAACATTACTGGGGCGTCGCGATATCGTCTCGTTTATACTTTGAGGGCAGGAAAAACGGTGCCGGGTATGAAGGAACGGGCAGGATGGTTACAGCCTCGGACTCGGAATCGAGATGTTTCGGAGTCTTTGGGCTTGACGAAATTGTCGCTCTGGCTCACCGTGGGAGCGACAACTATATACCCAACAGGGCGGTTCTTGCGGCGTTCACTCTGTTTACGACGACCGATCAGCCTGCGGAATCGACTACGGCATGTGTTAGCATCAACTGCGTGGCGCGTTCGGAGTACCTTTCACGATGGAGGCATTTGAGTTGTCGGCGCGCTTACCATGGTAATGGATTGGAAGGGAACCTACAAGGGCTTGTTTATGCTCACGAATCGGCGAGCGAAAAGGAATGTGTTTTACATACGGCGAAAAAGCACTATTAAAAGACAAAAAAAAGAGAAGACAAAAATGGCATCTCAAGGGGTTCAAGGTGGATCAAGGTTAGGGTCAGTTATCTTTCATGTCTCTCGTTTGTACTGGTTTGGGGCGAGGTTTCGGTTTGGGACAGGCTATAGGAAACGGTTCTATAAGGGTTGTTTTCGTAAGGGAAAGGAGAAATTGTTTTCTGACTTTGAGATTTTCCTTAGGCTGGGGTAGGCAGGGTTGATAGTAATTGCGAGAAGGATCGGGATAAAGGTAATACAAGTTTATTACGGAGTCGATCTGTTGGACGAGTAAATGTGCCTTGTGAAACATGCATGCTGTGCGAGGTGGCGGTCGAGACACGAGATGGGAGCAGGCCAGACTCACTTTAAGTGCTGATGCCAAACTGTGACAGCACTTTATCGAGGTGATAAAAATAAACAATCAGATTAACTAAGAAACTCTATCTTGCGTTAATTAAACTAATTACAGGTAACATATTGTATTGCGTTAATGAT
Organism: Fusarium coicis; assembly: GCA_013781345.1. Lineage (NCBI taxonomy): Eukaryota > Fungi > Ascomycota > Sordariomycetes > Hypocreales > Nectriaceae > Fusarium > Fusarium coicis. Next base: position 40,339 of record JAAOAJ010000080.1, on the reverse strand, counting down.
GAGGAGAATTGCATGTGCGCGTCATGGGAATGTCCGGAGCCCCCACCCGAAGACCGTGTCCGGACGGTCTTCTCCCCGCCTGGACCCTCAATCGGGGCCCCGAGTGGAGGCACCGGTGAGCATCTCATATGCATCTTGCAGGCAAGCTGCAGCTGTAGTTGGTGAGGGGAGGGGAATGAATGACGGGTACACTACGTGACGCGATTCTTTTGTTTATCTTTTCGTGTAGGTACATATAGCTCGTAGCTCTCGTGTCTTATTGACTCTGTCCAATACATGGATATTAACCGATTCTGCTGCTGCTGCAAATACTCACAAAATGCCCTCCTTTGACGAAAAGAAAGCTTACGTTGAGCAAGAAGAAACATTCTTCGATGATGGGCGTGAGATTGAGCTTCTGCACTACATCTATGGTCGGTCAGACATTGATGAGCTTCGAGGTTCGCCGGAGCGTGTTCTTCAAGCCATTGATGAGTTTGGGCGTACAAAGAAGTATCTCATGAACGTGGGCGAGGACAAGGGCAAGATTGTGACAGATCTCATCGCTGAAGTGAAGCCCAAAGTCATGGTACATCAATTGATCTCTCCTCTTGTGAAGAACACACTGATTGGTATAGGTTGAACTCGGAGGCTACGTCGGCTACTCAACCCTCCTCTTCGCCAACGCCGTCCGCAAGTCCGGAGGAACACACTACTTCTCCCTCGAGCGCAACCCCGAATTCGCCGCTGTGATAATATCCCTTCTCGACCTCTCCGGCCTGCGCGACATCGCCCGCGTCGTCGTCGGCCCCAGCGACGCAGGCCTCGCCCGCCTGCACGCCAACGGGACAATCTCCAAGATCGACCTCATGTTCCTCGACCACTACAAGCCCGCGTACACGAGCGATCTCAAGCTCTGCGAGCGTCTGGGTCTCGTGGGTCCGGGGAGTGTCCTTGCGGCTGATAACGTCATCAAGCCGGGGAATCCACCGTACTTGGCGTATGTGAGGAGTAGTGTTGCGGAGAAGAGGGCGACGAAGGGGGGGAACGAGAAGGAGGAGTTTGCGGATAGAACGGCGAAACAGTATCTTAAGAGGGAGGGCGAGGAGAGGATTAATGAGGAGGAGGGGGATCCGAATCTGGTGTATGAGAGTAAGTTGGTTCATAGCTTTGAGCCAACTGGTGTTCCTGTGAGTACCCTCATTCCATCACTGTCATTATCTTCGCTGACGAACAATCACAGGATGCTGTTGAGATTACGAGATGTACCGGTCGCGAAGATTAGAAGTCTTTACCTTGGTACCGATCAATTGACTCTTACGGCATTCAATGGCCCATGAACTCTAAAGTGACTGCCCCTCAACACCAAAAAAACATCACGACCCCGCCGCCCTTGGTGTGGCCTGGCCTCCACAGCCGCTCATCCCATAAGAGCCACGCCCGGTCAGCTCAATTAGTAGAGCGTGAGACTCTTATGCGTACGCGGCCTCGTGGTTTTGGACTTGAACCCCGCATCGGGCTGTCTCTATGTATCTGGGAGGCTTTCTCTTTTGGGGTCTGTGATGCTGCTCTTGTTGGTTCACGCATGTTGAGTAACCGTACGCACGTCTCAATCTAAAATTTCTCTTTTGTTCTAGGCATCGTCCCCTCCGCTCGCTGGCATTAGTTGTCGGCGTTTGTCTATTCACTGTTCCCTAATTAGTACATTACGTGGTTGGTGCTGTGATGGATGAGCAGTGCCAGCGCGAGTGCCCGCATCAACAACGAACGGGAAGCTTTACAATTTTTCTTGGACTTGCCTCGTCTTCTTTTCTTCTTTCCTCCCAATCATTTCAACCTTTTCTCACCTCATTTCGGTCGCACGGCTTCTTGTACCCTAGGCAGCTTCGAATAAGGTTACTGATTCAGTCATTACGAAAGTATATTGTTCCGCTTTAAATCAAGACACGTATGTTTGGCAAGGCTATGTATGTATTAACTTTCAGAATATGAAGTTAATTGTATATTGGCTTGATATCTCGATAACATGCCATAAGCTTTAACTTTCACTCCAAAGGCAAGGGCAATATAGTCAATTCCCCCACTGTTGCCTCATATCTTGCTTTCGAACTGAGAACCTAGAAATTCTAATGGCCTGCTCTAAGGCCATATAAATAAGTGCCGCAATCCTTTTTTATTCTTGACATATTCCAACCCTACCACATATCATTCTTTTCTTAAAGAGATAGCTAACGACATTATCTCTACCCACCTAGCCAAACAAATCGAAAGGTCGTGAAAATGGATCCCTTTGAGATATACGATGACTCGGTCTCGGACCGGGAGTTTAGCGAGCTGCTGGCGGACGGGCTTGATCTATCTGGTGAAGACAAGGAACCGCAAGTCCTGCCGAGATGCTGCCTATGTTGCTTCAAGTTTGAGCCATATGACTCTATCGCCGTTTGTAAGTACCCTTGCCAAATCATCTGTCCCAAAACCCCTACTAACTCGCGACAGCCAACCCCAGAAATCTTCGCTTGCTCAGTCTCTGGGCAGGCGAGTACAAGGAGCCAGAGCGCATTGAGCCGACTGACTGGAAATCTGCGGAAACTCGTCCCCTTGAGAAAGGTTACCACTCAGAATGCGTGGACCTGGTTGCAAAAGGTCTCCCCTCTGCTGACTACATTCATCGCACCATCAAGGGCCGTATCGGTTACGAAATCGGCTACAGTGAACTTCTTCCATCCATGGAAGCAGCACGCGTACATCGATTGCAGAAGAGGTTTGGTCAAGATCTCATGGCTATTGTCGCATATCGTCTTCCCCTCGAGATCTGTGAGAACATTGGCCGCTACTCCTTGAGCGGATATACGACGAACCTCATCAACGACGTCTGGTCAAATAAAGACTTTGCGGGACCTCGGCATGCATCCCTACGGATGACCGACTCAAGTTCCATCTGGGCACAGCACGTTGAGTTTGAGGGTCTCCAGTACATCAAGTCTCTCTCTACCGCTCGTAGAACCGAGAGCGACACGAAGCTCTTCGAGGCTACCCCCGGCGTCGTTGTCAGCGTCTACTTCGCTGAAGACTGTTTGGGTGTCCGTGAAGTTTTGATCACTCGAGATGACCATACTCCTTCACTGAATCAAGATGAAGGCTTGAGATGGGTTATCAACCGCCGAAAACCTCTTCCATTCAGCTTTAGATACAAAACAGATGTAGGTCACTTTTCCATTCCCGATAAATGCCGGTTGTACTCTCCTACTGACTAACTGCTTCTTAGGGCCTGAAGCTGCGTGACTTGGCCATCACCAAGAGTAAAGATGCAAAGGCCGAATATCGACAGAGGCGCTGGGCTGCTCTGCCTAAGTACTTAGACACTTCTCAGCTCGCTCCACCTAAACCCGGGTGTAACTTTGAAGTGTCAAATGAGCCGATCCGCGCAGTTGACTGGAATCTACCTGGATGCCGTGGTTATTCCATTCTCATAGATCACTTCACTATTTGCGACATCATCTCCCACAACACGGAAGGATCATCTTCACGGTTGGCGGATGTGAGCAACGAAAATAAAGGCGATTGGTTCTACATACCCGTTGATCGAGACGAGCGAATTGCTGAGCTTTGGCTTCGCATCGAAGATCACGGCTATACGTGGTCCTACAATTCTCTTATTGTAAGTTCCGCTGATACCTTGAATGCTAGGCATAACATACTAATCCTATTCTAGATGCGAACAAATAGAGGCCGGAGCGTTTTTCTCGGTAAAAGAATTAGTAGAGGGGCAACAATGGTCACTTATTGACCGATCACTACGTTCTCGCGGACCCATCCGTCTCGAATGCTATATAGCAAGAACAAAATATCGAAGTTCTGGATGGGCTTTGAACGAAAAAGGACTTGGGAAAATCATGCTATCGGCATTATATATCCAAATCTACCTAAGCGTATTCCTTTCCTACGCGAGGAGCTCCTCTCATCGAATGCTGAGCTTTGGGATGTCAGGGCAGTTGCTGTATGCCGAAACTGGAGATACTCTAAGGATGCGGGAATTGTCGGCATGCTCCTTACATACGCGGACGGCCATCAACGATCTCTCGGGCAAATCCGCCTCGACTACATGGAAGCGCCTCTTACGATTTCTTCGGAAAAGATCTGGCTTGGTAGTGACAAGTCAGAAAATGAACCTCTCCCTGAGGGCTCCTGGTTGGAAGCAAACAAGATCAAGTGGTTTGATGTGGATAAGCCTATAGAAAATGAGAACCGGCAGTACCTTGAGATACCGCTTACAGGCTCTCTTGAATGGGAAAGCTACTCGAACGGGGGCTATTGGCAGCACACAGTGCGTCACCGTGAGAGCAGCGAAATGCGAAATGAGATGGATCAGGTGCTAGCCCGTGAGGCTAGGAATGGACGACGTCCTCGAAGAGTGGTCAAAAGGTTCTCTGTGGCTATTTGAAACACAACAGGTCTGTCTCCCTTGATGTTCCTTTGGCCAGTAGGTTCCTCTTGCCGCGCCGCTGGGATGGGATGGATCAGATGTACGGCGGTCAACTTCAAATCTGACAAGCAATTCAGAATCGACTTCCGATTGAAATATGCGACGAACCTCCACCTAGAGACCTAGCGACGCCGGGATCTTAGTGGCATGAACTTGCCATTATATTAAGAGTCTACCATTAAGGTATTCTCCCTAGTTAAGCGTCAAGCCTTTCTGTATTGTACACAGCCATAACTTCCCCCTTTTCTTTACCCAGGATCTGCCACATTGCATCCACATCTGGAGAACTGGCTACCTAGGGGATGAAAGGAAACTCAGGACCTTGACCCTAAATGACAAAAAGACTTAGGTAACTTAGCATAAGTTTAGCCTAAGCTTAGGGGACTCTTTACCAAGTGTATTTTGACACCCTACATCAAGGTTCGGTGTTTTCTTGGCTTCTGAGGGGTCATCCTCAAAGCCCGTAGATGCCATAGTTGTCGAACCCTTTGGCAACCCATTCCGTTTCTCGGAGAGCTTCTGGAGCTGTTGATTGGTGGCTCAAGTTAGCATGCCATGAGCTTTCGTGAGATCAACCATCTCGGACTTACTAGTTCTTCCAGTCAGAATGGTACAGGGTTTGGAGACTGGGTCCTCGCGTTCTTCTGTTCTAGCATCTTCGGCCAGTACATGAAGCATCTCGTCATCTGGCGTACTGCACATGTGATGCGACAATAGACATATACTGCCATCGGATTCCTTTACCCAATCGAGCCGTCCCTTCATGGGCAGTGAGATATACGTTGGAGTCCTCTCCCATCCGTCGTCGCTCCCATCTTCGTCCTTAGGTTCTTCTGCAGAGCCATCGTTTTGGTGGGAAGTTTGTTCTTCGTCAGAGTCCTGTTCGTCAATGGGATCATCCATGTCTTTGCGCGAGGAAAAGGAACCCCGTTGTGGCTGAGAGAAGCCAAACCACTCTATTCCACAATCGAAGCAGTGGGTGTTCTCATCGATAATCCTGGCTTCCTTGTGCTCGACATATCGTATCCACAAAGTATCAGAAGTTACTCTCTGCGGTGTCCCAAGGTCGTCGCACCGAACCTCGCCAATGCAAGTTCGAGTACCATCATAGTAGGTCAAGAGAAGGCCCTGGATAATTTTGTCTTCTCCCCAAGTAAAGGATTCTCGATTGATACATGGAGTAATTTCTCTGACTCCATCTAGTTTTGCTGATGAGTAGTGAGTGTCGATGGTCATGTCAGACGCAGTCTTCCAATGTGGCTTGATTTGTCGGGCTTGCGGCCTTTCCCAGCCAAGTACAGAATCGAAATGGAACCAAGAAAGGATGAAGGAATGCGCTTGGAACATGAGGCAGGGTTGATCTTTAGGTAGTTTGGCAACGACATGGTACGTAGCACCCGGGCCATCTTGCTGAGTTCCAAGGACGAAGCTCCGGCCACGATCTGTGACAATCTGTATCATCGCGTTAGCAGTGTCACCTCCGCATAAACTCACAACAAAGCTGATAACTTACTATGAGAGTGTCCTTCCTCTCGGGATACTGCCGGACCCAGAGTTCAGAGACTCTTTCGTCTTGTTTCATGGGAAAATGCAGACACATGAACTCGTTGGGTTCACCTGTCGTGTATTTGTGATAAGGTACGGGCGGTCCATGGGCGTGGTGAAAATTGCATTGCACGACAGCGTCGCCTAGAAGAAGGAAAGAATAGCCAGATGTCCCTGGCTTATTCCAGTGAAGAGTCTGTACATAAGTGAAAGGTATGCCATGATTGAGCGGGATCTTCGGCGAAAACTTCACAGGCGACGGAGGTATAACCCATCGTATCTCGCAACCATCCATAGCGAAATTGAGGAAAGTATTCGGGCTTTTGACAACAACGAGGTTCCGGATTTTGATGCCCTAGACCCAGGCGTGTCAGAAATGGTTGCTCTTAAGTTACAAAGTCGGCAATACTTACATCAAATCTTGCTTTGAAGTGGAATGGGCGGGTTTGTTGAGCATGACAGGTCCACCAGTAGTCATTGGTTTCCTCGCTCTTGGGTCGTTCCTGTCCTTCGGTTACAACAAGCTTGTTGACTCCCAGATGGTTATGGCGGAGGAAAATGTTCAGGGGCTTCAGCGTGTCCCCCGTGAAGAGCAATTCCTCATCGCCACCCTGAGAGTCGTAAGACAATGATTGAACGTATCGAATACCTTCAAAATGGGTGTATTGAAGCCACAGAGTCGTGTGGCTGAGGGTAGGTACTGATATGAAACCTCGCCGAGGTCGGGCCTTTGACCACCGCTGATGGATGAACCGAATTGACTGTTCACGAACACAGTAGGAGGCAACATTTCTGCAGATTTCGGTGGATAGACGTCCAACAGCTACAGAGAGATTCTGTGCGATGGTGCCCTCTAACCAGCGGCGGCGAGGAGCGCACATTTGTTCGGGCGCACTGAAGCTCCCACGGATAGTGACAGCAGCTCCAGCGAGGTCTCGTAGGTTACCCGTGACGAAAGACCCGGCGTATTTAACACACTCATGATGTAATGCAATGGGATAGGACCCTCTACCATGGCATTTATCTACTCCAGGCTCCGCTGCTTTCTCCCCTATAGGTGTCAGTGTTGTATTGTGCCCAAGACCAGCAGATTTATGACCTTACATTTGACTATTTCATCTTGATTTTCATCTCCATTCCCATCTTGGTCTGAATCTTCGTCTGAATCTTCATCTTGGCCGGTAAACTCAAACCCGCAAAGGCTGCAGATCCTGGCGTACAAGTCCAAGTCTGAAAAGTCCCTCTTGGAAGGGTCCAAATGTCGATCCTCAAATGCGAGTTCCATCGGGACAAAAGGCAGGAAGGAAATGTGAGGAGAAAATGCCAGCGGGAGGCGAGACTTGAGACCTTTATCCTAAATGATGAAAAGACTTGGGCGATTTAGTCTAAGCTTAGGAGATTCTTTATCAAGTTTATTTCGGAGTCGAGTGTTAAGCTGGAAGGATTGAGTTGGAAGAAGATGGAATCGAGTTGCGGTTGACTCGACGGATGCGGATGCAGGTGAGAGTTCAAGGAACAGATGAGCCGAACCATGCTTTGTGTGGTAGATGATTCAGCTGCCGCTTTGTTGATTGGCACTGGCGCGCACTTTCGTTCAATTGTCAAAAGACAAGACAAGTTGCTAATTTTGGTCTCTTTGTTTTGACGCGGCAGTGCAAATGACAGTGGAAGCTACAACAAGGCCACGTTGGGAGGCATCGAGGAGCAAGAGAACATCAGACCTTGGTCAAATAATCATGGGCAACGAAGATATTGACTTTTACTTAGAGTCAGAGAGTATCTGAGCAAAGGCATCCTGAGGTACAGTTGTGCTTTCACACTTGGAATCGAGGCCCTGAGGATTCCATGAGAACTGCGTCCTAAAAGAGAGTAATATAGTCTAATTTTATTTATATTTATAGAGTTTATGATGATATATCCTAAGCTATTAGGGATAAAAGAACTTGCATTTCATCGTTATGTATCTCATCTTGGCCAATGCCTTAAGTATAGTGCTTTGTTAACATGCCATCATTGAAGTCCGCGCAGTGGCTGCACCTTCCGTCGAGCAAGCTACAGCACCAAGCAGTGATTCATTGTCCTCGGGGACCAAGAAAGAAAACAAGAGTTTAGAACAAGATACTAAAATAAACTTGGCAAAGAGTCCCCTGAGCTTAGGCCAAATGACCTAAGTCTTTTTAATACTCAAGGTAGGTAGGGTCGAGGTCCCGAGTTTTCTTTCCTTCCCAACTTTTGACTGTCAAATACCTAAGGCATCTTAGCTTCCACACACAGAAACATCCACTTCTCATCTCTTCTTCTTCAACTCATCCACAAAACATTTCTCAACGGTCTAATAATTGATCCCCATTTCTCAACCATGTCCTCGTCCAGCGATGACGACGAAGTCGAATCCGTCGCGCCACTCGAGCTGAGCGAATATGAGACCGATTTTGATGAAAATGATCTTTTCTACGATTCTAATTATGAATCAGATACTGACTCTGAATTGGAACATCGTCATCTGGCTTGGTGCCACACGATGGCAGGCCCGAGCTGCGGTCTGTGCAGATTCGAATTCGAAGCTGACGAAGAATTTGTTGTTTGTATGTATAGACCACTGATCTCAATCATGTAACGCGCTGACTCTATAGACAATCCGATCAGTGAACATTACCCTCGCATTTGGCACGGCACGTACGTGCTTGGGTATGATAAGTGTTTTGCAGTAGAGCTTGGATTCCACCACGGCTGTGTCGACCTATTAAAGCCCAAGACTTTGGTCAACAACTGGACGAACAATCTTTCATGGGCTACATCTGGTCCACAGTATCATTATCTGCCTCCTGTTTCTTGGACTAAGCGTCGCGAACGGTGGATCAGGGACTCAATTGCTGCCGACCTGACACAAGCCATCCGTGGTCGTCTCCCACAAGAAATATGTCAATACATCGCGAGTTTCTGTATCCGTGAACGCGCATGCCTCATTCTCCGAGATCTGTGGCTGGACCCATCTCGACCCCGACCCAAAACTTGGCTCAAATATCTGACCATCGGGAGGAACAAGTCTGTTTGGGCCCAGACTATGGAAGTTGAAGGGCTACGCTACGTCAGATCTTTATCGACCCGTCGTCTCACGAAACAGGATACCTTGGTCTACAAGGCCAGATACAGGAAGAAGAGCGCCCGCAACAGACCCGAAGCTTGCTTGAACATCTATTACTCTGAGGATCATGGGGGAATCCGCGAAGTGATCATCACAGAAGACAATGAGATGCCCACTTTGAACATGGAGGAACCGGGTCTCTCTTGGACCATCCATCGTCACCAAAAGACGCCACTGCGAGTCCAACAAGATTACAAAGTAAGTCGACTTATCTTCTGATATGTTCTGTGCTGACAAGCTCCCAAGTGCACCAGGCTACGCTCTCTGAGGTTCTCCCCAACTCTTCAGTTTGACGAGACGTACGAAGAAAGAGCTTGGGGAGTTCTTCCAAAACACTTTGATTCCTTTCCGCAAATTCCCCTACCAAAGTATTTACACGCCAATGACTGCAACTACTACGAATCTGTTCGTGCTGTAGACTGGAACTCTCCAGGCATCTGCGGTTACTCCTTTTGCGTGGATCAAAACCTGATTCGGGGCATAGTTGCGCACAAACTTGGAGAACCAGAGCCAAAGGCGAGGGACGAGTACAGCAAAGCTGAAGAATTATGGTTTCACATGCCAATCGATCCCGATGAAAGAGTCTCTGAACTCTGGCTTCGCAAGGGAACGAATCAAATGGATGCGAGCAGAAAGATCGAGACACTCATAGTTCGAACTAACACGGGGCGTACCTTCACCCCTGGGCTCGATACTTCCTGCAGCGTTCCTGTGGATGGAACTCTCAAGTTCACTTACAAGGCAATTGCAATCTTCCCGCCAAAAGGAAATTCTCGCATGTTTTACTGCAGAGCGAATTGGTTGTGGGAATACCTCGTGTTTGAGCAGGAACCTGACCTCGGTAACAAGGGTGGTGACCTTCAAGGCGTGGTTGCATGGGATCAACATAAGATTCAATACTCATTCCCTCCCCCTAATGGGTCGATTGTCTACCTCGAAAGATGTATCAAAACATCGGCGAGTTTGAGCGACGTCAGGACCATCGCCCCATGCCGAGAGTGGTCGTCCACATTCCATGGTGAAGTCATCGGGCTGTTATTGACATACTGTGATGGTCGTCGACGATCCATCGGACAAGTGCGTCTTGATTGCCTGGAACCCCCCTTGTCAGTCTCCTCCGACTGTTTCTGGATTGGCTTTGCGAAGCGCTTCAACGAGGATTCCCATTATCTCCCATGGCTTGTGAGTGTCACCAGCATTCGATTGTCTGAGCCGCTGCCGAATAGTTCTACTACGTACATCAAAGTCCCCTTTAGCGGAAGGCTCGAGTGGGCATCTTGTGACTGGATCAGTGGTGCTGTCCGACATGTTGAGGAAGGGGAGCCATGCAATGATGAGATAAGCCAAGTTATGGCCGGTCGAAAGGGAGTTTTGGAGTATGCAAGCCCAGAGATCAAGACATTTGCTGTGCCAATTCGTGTGATGGAGGGCCCTGCAAGTGATCTAGGCGAATATGCCCAACGGATCGTTGACGGCCATCTTCATAGGTGAAGAGCAGACCAATGATTTCTTTATCTACGCCGTTTCTCCAGCCACGGCGTGGGGAAATCGTTTGAAGGTTCTCAAGGTCCGCAGATGTTGAAAAGAATTGGTCAGTCCAGTCGTATGGGCCGGGCCCAGTTGGTCTAAGTGAGAGTTCGATCTTGCGATCACGCCATGTTGTCATTCTTTCGAACCCGAGCCAAGACTCCGCATGTCTGTAGTTGTAGTAAAATGTTCGGGTTGGGGTTGATGGGATTCATAACCAAGGAGTATGTCCCCTCTCCACAATGGCCAGAGAGCTTTTTGACTAGCATATCTTTGGCTATGTATAATTTGAAGATGTAAAGCCAGAATTTGCCCTTTTCACTTCGTTCTTAACTTATCTTCAGTACAGCTTTGCCTAAGTAATGATGATTCTAAGTTAGATTTGGAAAAGGTGTTCCTTGATATGACTTTTAAAAGCTTTGACCTTCTGTGAGCAAACATAGATTTCATTTCGACCTAACTTGTGCTAGAATCCTCTGAGGCTTTTGCGCATTAGGTACCTCTAATATTCAGTGTCAGTGACATCAGGCAACACACGTGACTGAAATGTCAGTCGGCCTTGATCAGTTTCCTGGTGCTCTTCTTTCTTCTTCGCTTCTTCACTTCTCTTCGTTCCTCAACATCACTCGGAGAAGTCGGTGCCTCCACGCTTCACGCACAACAACGAGTGTTCATGTCGCGCTCGGGTGTTTCTTTTCACATATTCTGGTAAGTCTCTCATCTCATATAATCTGTTCAACATTTGTTTTGCTTAACACGATCAATCTTCTCCGTTCGGGACACGGAGGAGAAGCTCGAGAGCGATCGCTAAGTTTCAACACCCTTTCACAACTCCTGAATGACTCTGGGCCTCTTTTTTTACTGAGCATTTCCAGTTACCTCATCAAGTATCCTGGACTTATTTCTTCCTCTTGTCTTTCGTCCTTGAGCTCTACGTGTCTGTGCGAGCATGACACACGAGCACGACCGATCTCATAATAGAACTCGAATTCGAAGACCCAACAGGGGGATACGATATCTGTAACGTCGCCTACAGTGATAACAGTTCCTGTGGCCTTTGCAGATTTGGTTTCTCTGAAGGAGAAGAGGTCCTTTCCTGTGAGGATCCTTGGTTCACCCACATGTCTTGGCCCTTTACTCGATCGCTAACGAATACGTTAGACTCACGCTCCACATTCAAGCCCTATATCTACAGGGCCAACCGAGGTCACCCTCTTATGCCATTTCACCCTGAATGTTTCCTGATGGTCGGTGGTAAGCCGTTCCACAACGTCGCCGCCGCCACCTATCGTGGCCTTCGCTTTGAGGGACCCCAACGTCTAGAACGCCGTCGTCGCCGGTGGCTGGTGGACACTTTTGCACAGGACCTTTTCCAGACTCTTTATGGGCGTCTCCCGCAAGAGGTTTGCGGAAATATTGCTGTCTACTGTGTTCGTCAACGAGCTGCCCAGGCCTTGGAGCAGCTATGTTCCGAGGGCCCCCTCCGATCAGGAAAGATATCAGTTCCCATTCACCGCGGGGTGACTCTATGGGCTCAGTATGTCTACTTCGAGGGCAATCGGTACATTCGGTCGTTTTCCTATGCTTCACGCGGTGGTGAAGAGGATATTGTTCTTGATTGGGACTCTGAGAAACTGCCTAACATCTTCATCCGCCATAACGGCCTAGGAGTCAGCAAGTTTATCGTCACAGAAGGCGAGGAAATTCCAAACGTGGAGCACGATGAAGGACATTAGTGGACCTTTCACGCTCAACAAAGTGGCATTTTCTACATGAAAGCAAGATTTGATGTAAGTATTGCGATTGCTACGACTCCACCGAGGGACTTTGTTAATATTTCTTGGGCTTAGGGCATTAAGCTTCGCGGCTTGAGCATTTCCAAATCTTCAGAAGGTCTTGCGGAGTTCCAAGACGACGGCCCTTGTGAGATACGATGGGCTGTACCAGCAGCACCAGCGAAGCACTCGCCGAAAATCCCACTTCCCGAGGGCCTTGGTTCTGTATTCGTACGAGCCTTTGATTGGAACAAAACTGAAACACTGGGCTACTCTTTTCATGTTTTAGACGACGTGATTCTTCATATGAACTCCCACCAGGCTGGATCGCTACCAGCTTCTGAGGAATATTCCCGAGCTGACTTCTACAATGTCGCGCGACTGTATCTTGCCATGAGCCCTGGGGAGAGTGTCTCCGAGCTCTGGATGCGCACTTATCACGAACGTCTTTCCACACTTATAGTAAGACATAGCCTATCTGCTGGATCTTACTGTTATACTAACCATTAGGCGATACAGGTCGTCACGAATCATGGCCGCAGTCTCGTCGCTGGCACTCAGGCGAATGAGCCGGGTGCAACATATTATGCAATTGCCAAGCTACCCCAGAACAAGCCTTGTCCTATGTTTTACATGGAGGCATGGCCTGAAAGCATCGGTTGGCTTCACTTCGATTCCGTGCCCACGTGGCGGTATCCAGAGCAGCGTGAAATCCATTCTCCCTGGAGCAGTACGCCGAGACCTCGACAACCCTGGCTTCCGTCATCCTATCATACATCAGCGAAACTGGATTATGTCAGAGAGGTTACGCCCTGTAAATTTTGGCAAACGTGGTACTTTGGTGAGGGTGAAAAGATCACAGGTTTGCTGCTCACTTACGCTGATGGTAGTCGAAGCTCTGTCGGTGAGATTCGTCCCGACAAACTGGGAACACCGGTGGCGGTGACTTCAGGTACTATGTTCTTTCGGTACAAAGGTCCTTTTCGCGACGGCCCGGACGCTATCAGTCACATGGTGGAATATGGACTCGACTGTTTCGGGTTTTCAGAACCACTCGCCTTGGCCTCCTCCGCCGAGGAGAGTGAACATACAGGCACAGAACCTTTCGAGCATGAAGACGGGTCTGAGGTCGATTCTAGTGAAGAAAGTGATTCTGACGGCCTCGTCAACTACACAAACACCATGGTAGTGCCCATGAATGGGCGTCTTGACTGGATGGTTAGACCTGATGAGGGTAACATCCTGTCTCATCATAAATGCAGTACCCCAAAGCATGAGATGCACGATATCCTTGTTGAGCACGCGACAACAACTACAGAGGACCCAGTAGTGAAATCAGTGACCAGCCTGATTGGCAATATTAGTAAGTTCTGTTCTTCATAACATCTCGTCCAACTATGAACATTTTAGCTAACCTGAGTCACAACTAGGTCCCAAGAATCTTGAGTTGGTTTATCAAAATGCCGAAAGCAACGGCAACTACGAAATCTTCGGGCTTTGAGATTTTGGTTGACATCGCAAAAGGATACCCCTTGGGAGACATCATTTGCGCAAATGAGGACTATGTACGATAACGTAGCTCACAATATTCAGGGGAATGAGAAGCAAGGATTCGTTTCATGACAATTCAGCTTAATTCTTGTCCATAGTTCCCCAGAGCTTAACGTGATATGGCAATAATATTGGCAGGCATTACTCAACTTACAATAACCATTCGCTGTCGGTATGTGAATTCGTCTAAGTTCAGGAAGATGCAGAAAGCTGTATCCCGTGGCTATTTTGTTCTTGATATTGTCCAATTGTGCTGTTTGCGAACCCAAAGACTGCGTAAAAGGAATAGAATTGAACAACAACATTTACCGCACAAAGCTACTCCCCAGACTCCCTTCTCTTCATTCCAGCTGATGGAGCTTTACCATTCGCGTTACCCTAAACCAGTCGCCCCCATTCCAAACCCTTACTAGCGTCATATCTCAACCCCCTGTTTTGGAGTTTCAACACCACGTCTCATCTTCTTCACAACACAAAGAACAAACATGACAGCTTTCTCTCACTCATCTCATTGAATAATCCTTTCCCGTGCTATGATCGATCTATAATTGTCTCACTCCATCGGCCCGGCCCGTAATCTTCCCTAGTCTCATCACATCCCACATCATTCTTCACGATGCTCTCATCTTTCACAACCAAGCTCGCCCTCAAAAAAGCAGGTATTCCGAGCGACGTATTCGACTTTTCAGAAAAGAAGCGCGAGCCGAATAAACTGCGCAAGAACCCTCCAGCAGATCTCGATAATGAAACGGATTCAGGCTGGACGTCTTGGATGTCTGTTCGGTCTCTGCCGCTTACTGTTCAGCCGTGGTTGACGCCTCCGCCTGCTGCTGTTGCTAAGGGTAGGCTTCCCGGCATAGGAGACAAAGCGCCTTTTGATAAGACGGGGAAGTTGAGGGTTGGCGGGGGCAAGAGAGTTCTGCTCGTGTTTTTGCGCTGTGTTGGTTGTGCCTGTAAGTTGCCACTCTCAAGATGCTGAGGTCAGTGCTGATGATGTACAGTTGCTCAAAAGACATTTATTAATCTTCGCACGATGGCGAATCGATATGGCGATGCATTAACATGCATAGCCGTATCCCACGCCTCAGAGCAAGCAACTCAAAAATGGGTATCCCTTCTCGGCGGCGCCTGGAGCGTTCGCGTTATCGTCGATGAGGAGAGGGCTATTTATGCAGCTTGGGGTTTAGGAACAAGTAGTATGTGGTATGTACTCAATCCAACAACACAAGTTCAGGGATGGAAAGAGTCAGGGTGGTTGGGGGACAAGGTGGCTGGAGCGATACAGAGAAAGGAGACGAATGAGAAGAAACCAGTGAATATGAATAATGTGGACGATGAAGAAGATGATGGGCCCTTGACGACGATGGGGAATAAGTGGCAGGAGGCTGGTGCTTTTGCTATCGATGGAACTGGGACGGTGATTTGGGGTGGCAAGGCGGCGAGGGCAGATGATGTTATGGAGTTGGAAGATGGAGCGAGGATCCTGTTAGCCTGATATAGAGGAACACGAATATCTTGAAAGAAATGTTTAACAAAGGTGTTCTAGGCGCCAATGTGTCTTATCAACCGGCACGCACAACAAGCTGCTGCCCTGACACCTCTTTCTCCCACTCTCTCCCGGCCCAGCTCTCCAGCAACATATCAATGCTCATATGCTGATTTACATTGGCCTGATAGTTGACATTGATGAAGCATTTGCTATACAGAAAGTCCCAGTCTAACCGACCTCGCCAAAGTATCCTCAACCAGGTCAGCCCTTCCTGGGAAGGGTTTCCACCATGAAAGGTTTGGCCAGTGGACGGAATCACTCTCATTGACTCAACGACCGCGCCACTGGGTTGAAGAAGTCTAGCCCCTATCCACATCTCTCCGGCCGGATCAACCTCGATGGGTGGAAGAAGGTGATCGAGGCGGATTTGTCCTACTGACTCCCTCGAACCATCGGAGTAGGTGAAGATGAGTCCGACAATCCCAGTAGATCCTGGGATCCAAGTTCTGCAGGGGACGAGTCCAGTTACACCTCCAAGTTTAACCGATTTATTGAAGACCTGCTGGACACTCATCCTTGAGGACCATGTAGATGGGTCGTGGAAAGACGGGGGAGCTTCATTCTTGTCATGGCGTTTGTCCTCACAGTCGAATGCAAGACAGTCGACACCGTCTCCCTGAGAACTGAACCAGAGACGAGAAGGTTTGGCGGTCAATAAGGCCACACGTTCGAAGATGGCATCTGGTTGGGTCATGTTGGCGTTGGCTCCTAGAAAGAAAACGCGACTCTTGTTCGTTCGTAGCTAGATTGCATCAGCACCCATTTGTGTGTTGTCATCTGTCCGGCCATTGTAACGTACCAGAAGGATATCGCGCCAGAATGCTGGCCTTCTCCTCAGGCGCCAGACTTCGACGATCCGCTCGTACTTCTCAACTGGAAAATACAGCCACACTGCGTGTAGTCGGTCTCCCCGACCTTCGCTGTAGAATGAAAAGTCCTCGCCCTCACGATGACTATGCAGGTAAAGCAGGTCTTCGTCAAGCAGGCATGCTGAATAGCCAGTGATCTCAGGGCCTTCGCACTCCAAAAACTTGAAATAGTGTCGACCACCGGCTCTGTCATCGAGGTGCAAGTACCAGAGCGCCTCCGGATTTGGTGGGAGCAACGACCACCTTGCCAGCGGAGGCAGAACGTCTTCTGCAGATTTCACCACGTGCAAATCGCGCATTTTAAAGCCCTGAGCGGTTCGTCTTGTCAATCCTCTGCCTTTGGCTCGAAACAAGGGCCGACTCACATCACCATACCATTTCAAAAAGTACCGCTCCGACTTATTGGTATTTTGGAAAGTCCACCAAATTCCCGGCTGTTCATAGCTGGAGCTTTTTGACACATCGGTCTCACCAAAGGAGATCGCCCTGACTCCAAGGTGGTCTGAAGCGAAATAGAGTCCGTCCGAGAGTTGCTGCGGGTCGGAGACCACCAAGAATCCGTCCCTACCAGCCTTGTTTGAAAGACCTTGAAGGTAACGGGCATTTTCGAACGTGGCCGATATTCCCCAAATTGGTTTTGTTGGATCGATAATGAAGTGTAAGTATGTGGCCTTTGTGCTAGAAAGGATATTCACCAAGTTTGGTGCTAGAATCAAGTCTCTCACGCCTATTTGAGCCTGTTCTTGAAGAGCGCCCAATGTGGTATCTGCATGCTCCCCGGAAAGATCAAAGCAACGCTGTCGAAGAACCTGCATTCTTTCCCGTTTTCGGGAATCCGAGGGGCGGAAATCATAGTGTAGGAGGTTCAATACAATATCCTTGTCAAAAGGAGGGAATCTTCTCATGCAGTTTAGGTGTGCAGCAAGAACAAATGTCCTGGTTCTCTCCCACTGGCGTGGTGAAATATACTGTGGGCTTTCGGGATTGAAGATCAATGTTTCGTAGTCGAACTCAACTGTTACTGGTGCCCTAGAACCCGCTATGGCGATAAGTCGGTAGCTGAAACAACTCGGAGTAGCAGACCAAACCGAAAAGACGAACCTTCAGAAGGATGGCCAGATCTGATCACTCTGTCCCCATCGCAAAAGTCAAAGAGGCACAGACAGCAAAAAGACCACCAATGGAAACACCGTCCTTCGTCCATCGTGTATCAATGGAGAGGGTTTGGATACTTGTATTAAGTAAGAGCCACTTCCTCAGTATATCGAGGCTATAGGTGACACCACCATTTGCATGTCCGACCTGTGACTTTTAAATCAAGCTTCATCTCAGTGATGCAACACTCCCGAAGAACACCGTTTCCCATAGTTCCGGTAGTTCAGGCATGCCGACAAAAGAAACAGGCAAAGTGGAAGCTATAGATGGACATTACCTTACCTTTCCGATCTAACGTGCCTGCCCGCTCTATGCAATTGAACGCGGTTTGATGGCGTGTCAAGCACGGCCTGCGACGTTTGTATAGGCAAGAGAGCAGCATGGCAATCACTCCAACCAATGGCAAACAATCTTACAGACGGAAACGAGCATCGGTTTCCCGTGCAAGGCTTGGCCTATTTGATGGCTTTGTGATGCAACGCTCCTGGCCGCTGTAGCGAAAGGCAGCGAGCCGGAAAATGTGGCCTCTGGGACGTTTCGGGGTGTCCTTTGTGCATTGTGACTGGATGTACGGTTGCACAGAGCAGTGCCACTTTTTTTTTCCCTCGTCGACCGCTTGGTCGTTCAAGATGGATCACAAATGACGTCGATTGGGGAATTGCAGGCATCGCGTTTGTGTGCTTTTGGCCCTTGTGATGGTCAATAAACGAGCAGTCATCCGATACTGTCGGATAGGATAATAAATCATCGTGTATTGGAGTTGGCACCCGCTTGGCTGCCGCGCATCTGATGTGAGTGCCAGGTACCGTACGCTTATGCTTGTTGCAGTGAAGCAATATTCTGGGCCCAAATATCGAGATGATGATATCGTGAGAGTCAAATGGGGAAACAAGAGAAGGACCTAAGGTAAGCGGGGGTCCAATTGTTTACCTCAGCCAGCCGCTGCTTCAACACCATCCATGAAAAGAGTGATTGACTTTCGATGGCTTGCGCTTGCCAGCAATTCGTGACTTTTACAGCCACCTCTCGTCAGCTTGCGGCCCTAGCAAAGTCAAGGCACGACGTTTGACTGGTCACAGCGAGACACACTGTGCTTTAGCTCCGAGGGAAACGACCGACTAGGTAACTCTGAGCAACCCGGACTCTAAATAGACCTCAAAAAAGGTGTGGTCGTACTTGTAGCGGTAATAGTTGCTTGTAAAGTGTGTGCGCCATAGTCAAAACAAGACACGAGCTGAAAAGACATGGCTAAAGGTAAAACCACATACAAAACAAATAAACACTTGTAACATGGTGAACGGCAGGGAAAGGTACAAGTAAAGTTCCAGTCCAGACCTCCCCTGTCCCTTGGTGTGGCTTGAGGCCGGTGGATGATCTCCCGAGACCAAGACGTGTACAGTGCTGGCCTACCTGACTTGATCTGAGTGAGGAGAACAGGAATAGTACATAGATACGGGCGGGGAAATCGTATAGACATGCCGTATCGCAGGTGATACGAAGAAAGAGATATACTACGTAATCAACAGATCGCCGAGAGTAAGATTGGCCAAGACAACGCGCAAGGGATGAGCTTAACTTGATATGTATCTCTCTAGGTAATTATTATTTGTTGAGGCTGATCTTGTTCCTGAGATTGGCAGAAAAGGGATACGCTAAGTTCAAGGACAGTTATTTGGTGGTCTAGAAGGGAGACTCAAAGGTATGGCAGTGGCGCGGAAATTTCGGTTTGACAGAGTAAGAGGCTGATTTTTGGTGAGACATGATGGAGAATTCAAGTTGATCGAGATGATAAGTAAAGATACGAGTGAGGCGTTGTACATATCCTCTGCAAAAAAAGATAACTTAATCAATATGTCCTACCGTCGAGAACAAAAGGGTGTCTCGGCATTCTCAAATTGGGTTATTGGCTGGGCGAAACAGGCACTAGACTCTTGAGGTTTCTGCTACATATTTTGTTGGTTTTTGGTATTTTGCAGAATTCGATTCAATAGTTTGGTGGGGTCTCTCCAAAGTTTAGAGCACGCCGCCTCGGACCTGTCTGTCCATGTGTGTTGGCAGTCCAGGGGATAACTAGAGTTCGGAGGCAAACACACGGGCCGTTATTGGGCGTGTTCACCAAATATTCCCGTATTAGCCGATGTTGCTATTGATGGTTGATCAAAGTTGATCAGAGTCGTGTTATGTGGTTCGCGGCCCAGCAAAAGGTGGATAATTGCTTCAGGTTCATTTGACATATCACGATTGGGTGTGATGTGTATAAACGGGTTGAAGCGAGAGCCAGCAAACGCCACTGCAACATTACATCAATATTGTCGTGACTTTTGACTGAATCCAAAGCATTCAAACAGATTTACTGTTTGTCTAGCTTGTCAGATAGAGATGGATATCGTATTTGTTGCAGTGCAATATCTCGATCCCAGGCATGTCCATGTCTACAAATGCATCAAAAAGGGAGGACGTTCTCCTCCACACACATGCCGACATCATCATAATCGCAAATTAGTTAGCTTTACCTGCATCTTCCCCACACAGACACAGCATCTTCCATTTGAGGCTGCATCTCAGCAGCAGGGCAAGCAAGGCACCATATCCGTACCCGCCACGGACATATCCGGCCGTGAATGTAGGTATGTCCATTTACACTTCACTTCCAGGTTTGTTACGACGTTGGGTTATTTTTGCCATCAATGATCGCCTTTGTGGTGCCCAAAACCCAGAATTCCCATCTTACAAAGGGGTCCTGAGTTTGAGGGGAATTGGAGGACCAACCCCTCGACGTCCAGAACCCGCCCTCTCAGGAACAAGATGCTCTGATGCGTGGTGACTTTATGACAAAGTATCATCCGACATAAAGTTGTGTGCAATGCAACCTTTGTGGTTGGTAGCGGCACAACAATCTGCAAGCCTGGGCATGGCATGGCATGGATGCATCACAAGCGGCCAGGAGTCACCCGCCGGGGGATAGATCCAGGGCTAGGACAAGTGGGTACAGTCCGTACAGCGGCAGGGGTAGACTCCATAGCAAGAATCAGGGTCCCTGCTCGGTATCCTCCCCTGTAGATACTGACACAGCGCTAGCCAGGAGGTGCCATGAGGGCGAAGCAGCTGTAAATCCGACAAGCAAGTTAACGACGCACGCACGCTGTCTACAGGTTGTGTCGTACAGCGTATCATCAATGGGTGCGGCTAATGTGATGTGATGTGATCTGAGAGAGGCAATCTTTAGGCCCAGCATTTAATTGCTGTCGACTCTTTGTTAGTGGAGGCCAAAAACAGTCAGCAATATCGGTAAATCGCACGGTATATTGAAATAACATACTCTCGCGTCCTATGGGTTGGAATTATTCCATCCAGAAGTAGAAGCCAGACCAGACCAGGGCAGATGCAGGGCTATTTAATTCCATTAGGTTCACTGCTAATAACTAAATATATTGCGGAGGCTTGCTGCCACGCGCTGGGCGCGAGCTTGGTGGAGATCTCTCTCACACATCAGATGGATATCATTTTCTATGGTGAGTTGACCCTGAGACTCGCCCCGTTCTGCGCCCTGGGCTGGTACTATCAAAGTCACCCGCCGCATGCCAAATGTTCCCTCCAGTCTACTGAAAAACATTGACCCTTTTGTGATCTTTGCTTGCAGTCGACTTTGCTGGGGTTGCTCTATTATCCCCGCTCTCTCTCAAGGTTACAAAGGCCTGGTCGCTGTGGCGGACGGTGAGGTGTCGGGCTAATTGGCGTTGACAGCGACCAGCTGGAGAAACACTGTACTCAGCACTGTGATTACCCAATAAGTGCAGCAGTGAATGTCGAGCAACAGCCGCAAAGGTTAGTGCGTAAATACACCTCAATAGATTGTCCAAAATGGCGAAGGCGAGATTGTAAATAGGGCTTAGGTCAGCCCATTCTTGAATAAGTCCATTTACCTGCAGGTGAGCTTATGCTCTCGGAGGTGTGGACTATTTACAGTACAGCTGCACATCCATTAGAATAATGCCCAAGTCCATGGTACAGTGCGAACTGTACCTCACACCCTCGCTTCAGATCCCCTAGGTACCTGCGGCACTAACTAAAACTCCCCGTGTGCCCAGTAGTAGGCCTGTGCTGTGTCTCCGTCCCCAATAACAACGACTACCGTAACGAGGTATCGTTAGGTTAGGTCCGCCCTCAGATCAGAAGGACCACCTCAGGTCGGCTCGGTTCATTCTCAGTTTCTCAGTGTCTAGGTCTCTCTCTCGCCTTTTTTGTCTTGATTGACTGATTTGATCTCTCTCCCTCAGACTAAACTTAAACTAAACCCAACGTGCTCTCCATGTCCATGCCCATGTCCCCATGTCTATCCCGCTAGACGCCATCTCTTGTCATTCCCATACACATCCGCATTTTCCAATCTTGCTTTGTCTCTGTTTTCTTTCTTCATAATTCTCTCTACTATCAACTCTACTACGCTTCTTGTCCTCTGAGCTGCTCTGGTCCTCGTCCTGTTCTGTTCTGCTATACCCGATCACCCTTCTACGCCCTGATCCAATACAGCGAGCACCGTCGTTTCGCCCTCCCCCCCGACGAGACGAGTCGAGGTGAACCGGCGTCCCTCGCACCGAGCGGCCCCCTTTTGGCAAAGAAACCCCCCACAGGCACAGGCACAAGCGTCTCCGACACATCCATTGTTCACTCACTGTCCACTGTACTGCTCACCATCTCTCGAATCCTACATTTCCATCATTATCCCGCGCCCCGGGAAATTGTTGTTATACCGACTACAACTGCAATTCCTCACCTTTCTCGACTCGCACTCGCACTCGGCGCCCCTTTCTGTGTTCGCCATTGCCTTTCGGTCGTATACGTTATCATTTCGCTTCGTTTTACAGTACTTTCTTGCTCCGTACAACTTCCCATTTCCACGGTCTCGTTCGCTATTCCCACCCAGGAACAGCGCCTCTCAGCGACCGGATTGAGATTCGCCCCCTGGCTTTCGCGATAGACTTTGTTCGGCATTGGATCGCATGTTGAGATCTTGAGACCCTCTCTAGCGCTCATAACTGCAAACGACGTTTTCCTGCTGCTCCATTTTCCAATATTCCACAGCTTTCGCCGCCACCGAGCAAAGAGAGATTCCCACGAGCCCAGACGCACCCAAACGTCGTCACGCATACTGCCGTCGGTCCCCGCAATCACTTGAACCGTCCCGGGGCTCGCTCGCTGCTCCATATGGACGCCCAGACCACAACGGCCGAACCTCAACATCCTTATCCTTCCAGTCCTTGGACTTCTGCCTCGACGATATCATCGAGCACACCGAATCCGACGACACCATCGGCGACGAGTACTCACAGCGCTTCCGCCGTTGAGGGCTCCTTCTTCCCCGACCCGTCCGCCACACAATTCCATTCTCATCTCGATCTACTCCCCTTTCTCCTCCCACAACAGTCCAACATCTACCACGCTCAACTCCTCCACTACAATAAGCTCATCTCCCCATCCCGCGGCGGCGGCCTGCAGACACCGCCACTCCCTCCCGTCATCTCTGCTCCTCATATCCAGGCAGCGCCTCGGTCGCGATCTTCTAGCAAGGTGTCGCTAAGAGACGCCTCCGGTAAGGGGAGCACAGCTGGAGGCCATGGGAGCAGGTCACATCAGAATTTAGACAAGAGTCGATCGGTTGCCGCCTCCAAGGAGGTTCCGTCCAAAATGTCTTCAAAGCAGGCCGCCGACTCATCGAGGCATTTACCCCGACGATCCGCACCTTCGGCTCAGTCCCACTCTAGTTCAGTGCCCTCGACGCCTCACCAGCACGCTCGCCAATTTTCTCTCGAAGACCGCGAGCCGTCGCCCACGGGGACAAATAACCATTCCCCGCGATCAGCTTATTCTGAGACACATAGCACGTTATCCTCGCTTCAGCCTTTACCGCCGCGAATATCGAGTTGCAAATACGAGACTGCCCAAATAAATTCTCGGAGGAGAATACCGTATTCGGTCGGCAATGATCGTCTGGAAAAGCTGGACTTGAGGACGGTCAAGAGCAAGTTGACCGAGGATGAGGAGCGAAAGTTAGCGACAGATATGAGAGAGGT
The DNA here is from genome assembly GCA_013781345.1 of Fusarium coicis. NCBI lineage: Eukaryota > Fungi > Ascomycota > Sordariomycetes > Hypocreales > Nectriaceae > Fusarium > Fusarium coicis. The sequence goes on along the minus strand of JAAOAJ010000080.1, from coordinate 16,690 downwards.
CTACGACCGATTACTCCCCACCGCTACTGTCGAGGAGAATCGCAAGAAGTTAGTCTCAAAGCTCGAAAAGACCTTCAACGACGAATGGCCAGGCCACGATATCCGCGTGAACCTTTTTGGGTCTTCTGGGAATCTTCTTTGTTCGGATGATTCTGATGGTTCGTCCACACCCTCAATCTGCATGATTTACAGACTAACCCTATCTAGTGGACATTTGCATCACAACCGCGTGGCGCGAATTGGAGGATGTCTGCATGATCGCCAACCTCCTAGCAAAGCGTATGTATCTTACCCCAATCCGCCAACAATTCGCTGACATCAACAGGGGGGATGGAGAAGGTTGTCTGTATTTCGGCCGCCAAGGTGCCCATCGTCAAGATCTGGGATCCTGAACTGGGCCTTGCCTGCGATATGAATGTCAACAATACGCTTGCGCTCGAAAACACACGCATGGTTCGAACATATATCGATATTGACCCGAGAGTTCGAGAGCTTGCAATGATTATAAAGTATTGGACACGGAGAAGAATAGTCAATGATGCCGGTATGTTGTTTTGCCACCCCTTTGAACTTGTCTAACGGCTTGATAGCGTTTGGTGGCACATTGAGTTCCTACACATGGATCTGCCTGATTATCGCGTTCCTGCAGCTGCGCAGCCCTCCCGTTCTTCCTGCATTGCATCAGTCGCCACATAAGTTACCCAAACCCGACGGTACCACCCCCGACTTCGCGGACGATATTGACAAACTGGCTGGTTATGGAAAGAAGAACAAGTCATCTACTGCGGAGCTTTTGTTTCAGTTCTTTCGCTTCTACGCTCACGAGTTTGATTACGATAAGCACGTTCTCTCGGTGCGGCAGGGCAAACTGATCACAAAGCACGAAAAGAAGTGGCATTATGCGATCAACAATCAGCTCTGCGTGGAAGAGCCTTTCAATACTTCTCGTAACCTCGGAAACACCGCCGATGACTATTCTTTTCGCGGTTTACATATGGAGTTACGTCGAGCATTTGACCTGATTTCGGTGGCAAACTTCGAGGAGGCATGCGAGCAATATGTGTTCCCTAAAGAGGAGGAAAGAGTATGGTCTCGACCGGCACCGCAACCTCGACCTGCTCTGCTTAGGAGCTCCTCACAGACACATTCAGGCCGAGGAGGTCGTGGAAACCACCGTGGCGGAAGACATAACAATAATTACCGAGGCGGAAATTCGAATCGACGTGCATCTGCAGGTGTTCCACAGTTCGACGCCAACAACAATATGTTTATGCAGCCGGTCAACATGGCGCAGGATCTACAGTGGTACCAAAACCAACAGTTCCAGTTTCAGTACGCACAGCAGGACCTCATGACTCAAATGGCGTTGCACCAGGAGAACATGCGACTATTGTATGCCAGTCAATCACCAGCATTTATGCAGCATCAAGCCCAGGCTCAGGCTCAAGCTCAGGCGATGGGCCAACAGCAGCAACAACAGAGGATGTCTACAAGTACAGGATCTGGCCAGCAGCAGCCTCAACAGACATCAGATCGTTCCAGAACAAATTCATTCGATAATCCGCCACTCAGCGCTCCTCTTCGACCAGACTTGTATGCTCTATATGGAATGACTTTAGGCACGCCCTTCTTCCCCCAAGCGGGCGCAAGTTACGGAACGTATCCCTCATCTCCTGCTAGTACCTCGGGTGCTACCCAAGACTTTCGTCGCCCGCTTCAGCGAAATGGTATAAATAACGAAACAGGTGTCCAAGGATCCAATAGTGCTCTTCGTTCGCATTCGCAGCCCGCATCTCGGTCTCCGTCTACAGCACAAGCAGCTCCCGGTTATTTTGGTGCCCAATCTTACAATGGCCCAAGCCATTCTCGAGGTGTCAACGGCAACGCAATTCCAAGCTTTATGCCCGATGATACAGAATTCGACGAGACTCCCAAGGCACACACAGACTCACCACAGTCGGAAGAGGGCAAATACTCTGTTTATTTGTCGGAAAGCCCAAGTCCCAGTAAGCAGCCTCAGCCACAGCCTGTGCCGAATGGTCTTGCTTTTGGGGATGTCTCTGGTCAGAGCCCAGGGCGACGACGCCTTTCGACAGATCAACTTCCTCAGACAATTCTTGACCGCCGAATGAAGAGGACATCCCGATCGCCTTCACCTTTAGGTCATGCACGAAATTTCTCATCGAACGCATCATCGGCACCTTTGGCGCAAGGCCCTTTCCCTGGAGGTCAAAACAAGAATCCTTCGCGCCCATTGGTTGTTAATGGATCCAGTCTCAAGACAAGCGTGACCCAAAGCCCACGCCAACCACCTTCGGGAACAGGTAGCACTACATCGGATGAGTCGACCAACCTTGAGAACTCAGTGCAAATTCATGCCTCAAATGGTATTCCCAGCTTTCCTGTTGATGGACCCGTCATGCCGCAGGCTGTACCTGAAGGAGCTATGAACCAACAGGGTGCCTACAACCCTGTTCCTGCAGTGGCCAATGGTTCCGCTGCCCCAATGATGGCTGCAGCTCCATCCACGGCAGACGATCCATCATTCCGCGATCGTATCGCAATGATGAGCGCTTACTACATGGCAAGTCCTCACATCGTACAGGACCCGATGGTGGCAGCGAACTCTCGATTGTCCCCTTCGACACGCCAGCGCCTGATGTCGCGTCAGCAGAATGGCATGATTGCTCCTCTTGATCTTGCCATTGCCGAGAACCGCATCAACAGGCCACCAGTTGGTCAAGATTTTGCTCATCTTTCACCAGTTTACGAGAACCGCACTCCTTCTCCCACAGTTCTCCGAAAGGATGGACCTTGGAAGTCAGAGAAGCAAAACAGCCCCAAAACAGGACGAGGAGATGGACCAAAATCCAGCCAGAAAACCGAAGAGCGAACTCAAGAGCCTCAAGAGGGTAACAAGTCTCAGAAGAACCAGAAGTCGGGTTCTCAAAAGGTCAACGGAGCCCGAGAAAACGGCCACGTTCGTGGAGCTAGAAGTGAAACCGACGGCGGTTGGCAAAAAGCAGGCAAGGGAAAGAAGAAGGGCGCCAATAACAACGCACAACAGGGAAATAGCGAGCAGCCCCCCAAGCACGAGTCGGAACGAAAGGGTGGTTAATCGGTAGTCTCGATCTGAGAAGTGACGAGACACGTCGACAATCCCCTTGACGAGTGTCTTTGGGATAAGCCTGTAAAGCAGGACCTTGATCTTAGCCGGCAATTTGCCATTTTGGATAAGGCAATTTGCAATGTTGGCATGCAATCAACGATTCACGATGACTTGAAAAGCCGAAAAGCATGAGGGGAGAGCTGGCACATTGGAGATTGTTCTGGATGGTTTCCAGATATTGACATATGTAGCAAGAGTGTACGATTGATGTCCAACGGTGTTACTCATAGCATTTATAACGCAGCGATCTGCGGACTTGACATACAGATTGGCAACGTCGGGGGGGAGCATGGAAGAGCAGAAGGACAGCAAGGCCGGATCCGCTGGCTCGATGAGAGCGAAGATGGACGGATGGTTGGTTGGGTGGCTGGTCGGTCGGTCTGGTTGGTTGCAAGCACACATGGAAACGAAGAGGCGTTGGCGTCTTTCTACACATGGCCGGTTGGGAGGAGGCGTTTTATATACACAGCTGCAATTGCATTTAAGACGAGTCCATCTTAGGGGGGCAGGACAGCGGTTCATATCCTTACAGGCTGCATGGGCAAAGAAGGGTCAAGCGGTTTTTTTTAGATGGTTGTCAGTAAAAAGCATGGGCAGATGTAACGAAGCACAGAAAAGAGATAAATGAAAGTTTTAATGCATATTAGTTTTTTGAATTGCGAAGACGGGCCCATACTCTGCAGATCATGATGAAGCATTCGCCATCTCCGCGGTCTCCACTCGGAGGTCCGCGGTGATGATCTCCGGATCAGATAATAACTCGGACTGCTCTACGATTTCTCGCCCTTTTCGTTCCGTATAACCGCCCAAAATCGGTGAGAACGATGCCGAGGTTCCGTCAATCTGAGACGCAAAGCACGATTACATGATGTATTATCCAATATTCTGCAGCTTCTCGCGCGGTAATTTTGGTTGACTCCCGCGAGCTTAGCAATAGAGGGGTTTCATTACTAAGGGCCATGGTTGTCTTTGCGAGGCTGAAATAGCGCTGACACATTGGTTCCGTTAGTTGCCGTTTGATAGATCCGGGTGTGTAAGTTGAAGTATAAAGACGTCGGTATGATTCCACTTCAAGGTCATTGTGTTTCTCACACTTGTTCTCATATCTCACTCTACTCTCACGATAAAAGAGTCTAACACATTCACGGATACACTATCAAGATGAGCATGCTTTCAGCTGAAGTCACAGAATGGGGTCAACCTCCCAAATCCATCAAAGTTCCCCCTCCTGCAGCTCCAGCTCACGACAACGAGACAGAGATCAAAGTCCTCGCTGCAGGTCTTCACCAACTCGTCCGCACACGCGCAGCGGGAAAACACTACACTGCTACTGAACTCCCCCACATCCCCGGTGTCGACGGCGTAGGCATCAATGTCTCAACCGGCAAGAAAGTCTACTTTTCTCTGCTTGGTACAAAGCAAGGCAGTTACGCCGAGATCGTCAATGCGCCAACTCACAACATCGTTGAGCTTCCTGAGGGCGTAGACCCTGTTGTCGCAGCTGCTATGGTCAACCCCGTCATGGCGAGTTGGATGGCGCTGCGGAAGCGTGTTGATTGGACTGGGAAAGAGGGCAAACCATACAAGGTCTTCATCAACGGCGTCACCAGCGCCAGTGGAAAGATCGCTATCAAGGTAGCTCGTCACCTCGGTGCTACAACCGTTGTAGGCGCAGCGCGCAACAAGGACGCGTTGTCAAAGCTCGATCTCGACGCCAGCGTTGTTCTTCAAGAGCCCAACGCTACAGACTTCTCCGCCGCAGCAGACGCAGACATTGTTCTCGACTTCCTCTACGGACCGTGGCCCAATGCGTTCCTTTTGAGTCCCAGCACAGCTAGTGCTAAGAATCCTATTACGTGGATCAACATTGGGTCGATGGCGGGTGATATGGGTGATATTTCGGCGATGGGGCTGAGGAGGAGAGATGTCACGGTGCGGGGCTCGGGGCCGGGAGCGTGGGATGCGAGGCAGCTGGGGGTTGAAACGGAGGGCATGTTGAAGGTTCTTGTGGGATTGGGAGATGAGGGGTTGAAGAAGTATAGGATTGAGGATGTTGAAGAAGGTTGGGGTGATAAGGGGAGGGATAGAGTTGTTTTTGTGTTTGGTGAGAAGGCTTGAGGAGGGGGTGAGTGAGTATAGGGTGAGGAGGACGATAATGAGATTTTATGAACGGCAATGACATCAATTGACTGCTTTACCATTGATGAATAGCAATTCTTCATAAGAATTGTTAGTTTAAAAACAATATGGAAATTGTAAATAGTAGCATGATATTGAGTCAGTGTAGAAAGTGAGATCGAATGCTTCAATTCGACCTTACCCAGTGTCGATAAAAAGTCCATCATCCTTTAGCCACAGCTTTGCCCACTTTTGACTCCACGTAGAATCGGCAGCAGCTTACAGGGGCTGAGGAAAAAGTCATTTGCTGACAGATTTTCATTTTTCGGGTTCCGAGAGATGAAATATGTCTTCTGAATGAACGCATTGACTGCGGCTTGTCTCATCGCCATGCGAGGGCGTGAAGATGAACTTGCCAATGTTATGTTGTAGCCAGAGCAGGTCAGAAAGCTTGGGGTTTATCCTAAGTGACAAAAATATTCAGGTAGATTTAGCCTAAGTTTAGAGGACTCTTTGCTGACTTTATTTTGACAGCCTCATCTAAATTCTTCTGAGGGAAGCCTAGCCTTAACAATAGAAACCGGGTATATTATGCTACAGAAATGATATCATCGCATGAAATGAGGCAGTTATAGAATGGCTTGTTATGCTTTCAACGCCTATCGATGGTTCTGACCGTTAAACGTTGCCTGGAATACGATGCATGTACCGTATGTACTGTTTCATACATGCAGCTTTTGATGCCTGCTCTGCTGAAAAGCTGACAGCGAGAAGATTAATGCCGGCATAGAATCCAATTAGGTAATATCGTACTCATCGATACTACGGGCTTGTGATTGCTCTATGACGGAAACTTTGAGCGGATATGGTTCACAAGTTCCTTGCCGTGGGCTACGTACGATGCTGTGGACCTTCATATCACATGCTGTTGTAAAGGAAGTATTAGAAGTTGGTCAAAACGGGTTTATAAATAGCCATAGACAATTTGGTAGACGAATAGGTGTTCAAGGCAGCTCAGTCCCTGACATAGGAGATGGTTCATCTCAATGTCCACTGACGAGTCCTTGATGAGTCCTATACCGCGATAAGATTGAGTGAGTTGAGACTCCTCCCCCGCAATCCATCTTACCTCTTTGCGCCAGATGCAGCAACGAACTTGCTGGGGATAGAGATCCACTGAACAAGCAGGCATTGCATTCCCATAAATGTCATGCTAATTGCATCAGTTATTGACAGTGTAATTTCTGTAGGCAGTACCGTATCATGGATACTTTCATCTGGCGCCTCTTACCGTTGCTCAACTCAATTCATCTGCCTCTATCGGAGCGGTCCGTACTGCGTTAATCCTATGAAGCAGTTCGTTCTTCTCCAACTCAAATCAATATTCGTTTCCTCTCACCGTCTTCTCATAGACTCGCATTCGTTTTTGCGGCCCCCTCTCTTCATCACTGTTGCACAAGAGAAACTAAGAGTTTATGGGCGCCCGCTAATAAAGGCCCAGACGCCAAGTTGTGACTGCCCCAGTTTTCAACCCCAGCTTCGTCAGAACCCCCCAGAAGAGCCAGACGCTGAGGGAGAGTCCTAACCCACCTTTAAGACCCAAGCGTCCTCCACTTTCTGTCAATGACTTCCCGGGTCCCGATCTTGACCTTGCATTGACTCTGATCTCAAGAGGACGACAATAACTAACGACCTAAATCACCGAGTCTCGAGGTCTCGCTTTTACGGTCGACAGCTGCAATCCTCACTTGACTCGTTAGAACGCCTTCGCGCGCCTGATCGGTTCGAACGTGGCAATACCAGTTCCAGCCGTCTGGAACCCTCCACCAACGTCGCACCAAAGATCCGACAACCCCGGCCGTACGGACGATCCAGCAAAGCCTTCGACTCTACATACACGAAACAGCTAGAGACCTAATACGCATCGCGAATACGTTACAAACCTCACATACGCTATCCTCCGGCGAGGCACCTCTTTGCCACGCCGTGACTACAATGCTGTGGTCAGGCGTTGGCATTGACGCTGCGCTCCTCATCGCGGCCTGATGCGCTCCCTCCGAAACTCCGTCCCAACCGGCGACAGACAATCTAATTTTTCCATGAGGGTCGACATGGTCTCAAGAACATCTAGCGATGGCCCTCCACCCGGAGGCGGCCGACAATGGACCAAGTCGTTGATCAACAAGATCCCGAGACGAGGGGTATGCTAGTGAAGTTCATGATCAGAGGCACTCATCATACTGACGAAGTGGTACAGATCAAAATAATCAGTCAACATGCCCCCGAAACTAGTACCTCCGACCTCGACCTTCATCTCAGATCTCCAGATAGCCACACCACGAATCCTTTAGAAAGCCAAGAAACCCAAATCCGACAACTTCAGACCATTCTTCAGCGGATGCCTCGCAACTTTCCTACTACGCCCAACCACGTCGACTCAGCCTATAAAGATTTCACAAAATACAAGGAGCAATGTGCTACGCTATGTCGACATATTCTCACAGAAGAACTCGGTCGCGGTTCCCGTAATGGCGGCGACCTGCCCCGCCGTGACTCAACCGTAGAATCTCCGCAAAGTCCTGGCCAGATCTACGATACAAGGAGTTCCTTCAGTGGGAGAAGTCTAGCCGAGGTTGTGTCTGGGAGTGTTGGAAAGAGCATACACCACACTGATGCCTGGCTGTCCTCTGTGCGCGACTGGAAGAACTACCTCGAGTCTCTTGCCGATGCCTGCCGGACTAGTCTAATTGAGACCTACAAGAACAACGAGCGCGATGCAACGCCGGAACAGGTGGAAGCCCTGTTCACGAATAAGCGCTTTCGAAAGGAGGCTGTGCAGCGAATGCGCAATGCCAGTGTAACCCGGGTCATGTCGGCAGATCCCCAATTCGTGTGTGGTTCTGGTCAGATATGCAAGAGATAACAGCTGACAAATTGTAGTTTCCAAAATATGAAATGCGCTTTTACGACTACGAGAGAATCAAGCAGGAGTTGAACGAGATTCGACAGCTCTTGCAAACAGGAGAGTCTGGCATCTCACCTGACCGGACCATCAAAGAGTTTGCGATCTCGCAGCGCGGCGATGCTATACTAGAGTTCGCCAACAATGCGCCTGGATGTAACCACAGCGATCCAGCACTACGTTTTCGTGTCTCGTCTTACATGCTCGCTGAGACTTCACCTATCTTTGCGCGCATGTTTGCAGGGCACTCCAGCAGTCTTCACCTTTACGACGATGACGATATATCGACACTGCTCCCGTTACCCCCAACAAAATATTTCTGTAAGGATGGCTCCGAAGCCAAGCTTTACCGCATGCCGCAGGTTGAGTTGAACCACCTGGGTTCTCTGGAGATTCTATTACACGCAGCACACATGCATAACGAAATGGTTCCACGAGAAATCGAGTTCGAGCAGTTCGTTGCTATCGCCGAGTGTTGCATGCGATACAAGAGTACTTCACCTCTGGAACTCATCGTCGAACATCGATGGCTGCCACAATGGATGCACAAGGGTGCTGATGACATGCCTGATGGGCTCTTGGTGATCAGCTACGCGTTTGGACTCCGTCGACTGTTTTCACGCATGTCGAAGACTACGATTCTAAACCTTGTGGATGAGAAAGAGCTATTAGCTAAACCCTGGCCACAGAAAATTAAGGATAAAATCTGGGCTGTTCGTTGCGCAAAGATGGCACAAATTCACGAGTGTTGCGTCAGTACCATTCGAGAATACATGCGGGAACCAACACACAATACGTTGGAAGGTTCGGAAGAGCTTTCATTAGATACACGAGCCAGCTTTTCCTCGGACAGTTTACCACCGACGATGCTGACGAGTACACCAAGATGTCCCAAGGGCAGTCATTGGTGCGACGCCACGAACCTCGGATGGCTAATGCTACTTTACAATGAGATGAACCTCCTGCCTCATATCCTGGCGCCAGATGTTTTGTCTCATTTACCAAGGACACAGCCACAATCGAAGAGTTTGGCGCAGATTGTGGATGCCTTGAGAAGGATTCCCGCACCGCCAACGCCTGTTCATCGAGGCGTGTGTGATCCTGGGCCCATGTTTCGCTCTGCTATCAGCGATATCTACAATAGTGTGCTGGGCTTGACGCTCTTCGATATTAGTGGGAAGAGCCATGGTTGGGGACTCTCGAAGCACAGAGAACGAGAACCTCAAACCCAGCTCAACAAAGGCCTTGATCGGATGGCTGCACCTGATCCGAACTACAGCGTTGCTACCGAGTTCCCCGAGATTGTTCGTCTTCGTATCTTATGTCAACTAGACGAAATCGACGATCTTCACACAGCAGCCATGATCAACCGCGCATACTATGAGACCTACAAGAAGCATGAACTGTATCTAATGAGAAACATTCTCCGCATGGATCGCAAACGAACAGTGACTCGCAGCCACATACCAATCGGTCCTACCACCAACGAAGAGAAGGTTCTTAGAGATGAATCGGAAGTGTTGAAGCGCACGCCAGCGGATACTGCAGACGGCATCACTCTTCACAGCGTTGTTGAAACAGAAGGAGACTACACAGACTCCGACTCGGACAGTGATAGCCTTTATTCAACTTCAGTGACTCGATCAGCTGCTACTACAAGCACAACCACCAGGGGCCGTGATTACCAGGGATCGTCAGACCCTGCGCGGATCACGGATAGCCCCGCACGGACACCACGGGCCCGGACCGGGACACCCACATCAAGATCCACTGGCATCGGATCTCCGACGACCCCTCGGCAGGCCGTATTTGACCCACCACCGCCTCCGACCACGGCACCACCACTGATAACCACAATCGACGAACCTCCTCTCACAGTCGAGGAAGCAAACCGAATTCTTTGGCCAGAAGACGCCATCCGAGCTTCCGAGTCACCGTTACCAATAGGCCCAACAGGTATAGAAGGCATTCGTGAAAAGTTCCGCGCCGGCGATCCTGCGTTTGACGCGGGCCTTGAAGAGAAGACCCTTGTGCCGACTGGCGAAAAGCAGCTCCGAAGTGAACATGACAGACAGGTTGGACTACTGAAAGGCGGTGATCCTTCAAGTAAATGATGCAAAAGATCTACATGACATTTATACGTTTGCATACGCAATTTTGGAACATCTACATATATAGCGAGTGATTTGGATGGACATGATATATATGTATTGTGGTTTGGCGCCCAAGAGCATGGCGTGGCATGGCAAGCTGATACCCTCTGGCGCTTGAGGAGTTGAAATGTTGTATATTTGACATTATTATATATTGATCGACCATGGCTTATTTGGCGTTAAATACACTTGTTTCAGAATGTTTGCATGCGCGTCATACCTTTTGCATTTGCTTGTGCTATGACATAACTAAATTGTCTCACATGAATTAAGTGTGGGGTGATGCCAAGGGGTTCATGGATATGTATGGGTACAGGTATGAAGTTGATGATGAGTGCAAGATGGCCGCTATTCAGGTGAAAGATATCATGAGAGAACAGGGGATGGAGGTTTCTGGCAATGAGAAGTGGAAGGACGAGGATGAGAGTGGGTGCGAGGATACGGATGAGGACATGTTTGAATGTGAGTGTGAGCATAATAAGTGCGAGTGCATTAATGGCATCGACTAGACTCCAGGAGAGTCATGAAAGGATATGCAGTATCCGAGATTGCTAGAATATGGTATGGGGCTGACGGTGGAGTTTGAAGGCTCTTGGTAAGATAGGCTTGTGGAGAGATCGATGTTAGCTTCGGGGTTTAACGAAAGCTCCGGATGTGTTCCATATATGAAGATGCATACCAACTTAGTCATCTGAGGTGATGGGTAGTTACTTTCACTAACCAGAAGGACGATAATGGCGTCCAAGTTTGCGGCTTACAGCCTTATGCCAAGGGTGATAGCGAGTCAGCAGGGAGGAAGCTGACCTGAACTCCTTATGATTCCCTCAGCCAGAATTGAGTAGACAGACCAGAGAGAGGATATGTCTCGATACTGGAAATATATTTGAAGGACATTAAAGGGAATTGTCATGGGGTTGCTGCTCCAACAAACCGCGGGATCACGATCGCACTCAACCATGAAGCCTGTAACAGAAAGCCTCCAGGACCAGAACCTTGAGCAGTATACGCAAGCCTGGAATGCTATAATAATATATGTTCTTCGCTATGGCTTCGTGTAAGTGAGCCTATTCGACGAGGACTGCCAAGAGTCACATGGTGGCTTTCACGATTCGTTGAAGAAAAGTTGAGCCCTCAGCATGACTCTCAGCAGCATCTCCTGCTCCTTCTGATCAAGCTTCAGAGTGCCCCGTGGCTCAAAAGCCCCTTACGCACGTCCCCTTCGCCCTGGACTGGGTTCCCCGGAGCGCGCGCGTGTTCTCGTGGTGTTATATCCCGTAGGTCCCAAACCAGCAGCTTGGTATCAAGCCCAGTGTTGGCCTTGCCAACGCTCGGGTGCTTAATCCTTCGGATTGGGAATAGCAGCTGTCAACGTGGTGAAAGCATAATAGTTGGCTGATGGCTAGTTTCGGGGCTAAAGGTGAGCCTATCGCCTGTTTGGGGGTCTAGTCTTGTCTAATGCCTTCGTTCGACGATGTTGTCCACTTAGAAGGGGTCGTTAGCGAATCTGCTAAGCGATGAACTGCTTTTAGTTGGATTTATTCCTTGAATAGAGCTCGAGCTCTGACCAAGAAGCACGGAGCTATGGTTTTGGATAGGAAGAGAAGTGATGGTAGAATGTCCATGTGATTCAGCAGAACAACTCGGATCTTGAGCACCCAATAGTTGAAAGAGAATCGTAGACTTATAGATACCGATATGAGACGAAAACAGGATTGCTAGACAAAGTTATGTGCATTCGGCAGCCGGCATTCAAGCTTTCCACATATTCCCCAACACCAGGAGCGTTCACGGGATGAAGCCATCGTTGACCATACCAGTTATTCGGTATCACCGTTGGACCTGCATACTAATGTGGGAATAAAACATTAATTGTTCTTGGAAACGATCATCGTTGGATAAAACAGTATAGAAGAGGCGGAATACTTGTGAAGATCACTTTACCAGCGGTTTGGATCCTTCACGATAGAGCAGTCCACCTCATTCCAACTGTCAAGCCGAATGTTCAAGAATGCAACTAAGACCAGTTCAAGCTTGAGTAATCAAGCCCGTCGGCCGACCTGGCGTCTAGAAGCTCTAGACAGTAAACTATACAAAAAGCGTTGTAGTATTCGGATAGACCTAGGAAGACGAGACCGAGAACATGGATAAACCTAAAACAATTAAATAACGTGGGGTCCCAAGCATATAATTAAGCTTTCCTCGCCCGAGACCCTTGCCGATCTTGGTTTTAGTCGTCTGTGATAGGAATGATATGCAAGGGTCCAGGCCATGAGAATGGAGACAACAACATTCCTCCGGGTTCCTGGAACCACCACGTTCTTGGCAAGGTTTAGCCTCCTGCAAGGTCCCGACGGTTCATGCGTCCCTGAATTTAGTATAGCTTCACTAATACACTTTGTCCTCGTACGTGAGGCTTCTTTTATAAAATATTTCGACAATGTCGTTGTAAGTTCTCTTGTCCTGCTCTTTGTCCCCTCCCTTTGACAAATTCCCACCTAGACAAGTCATTTTCACAAACCTATTCACTCCTTTGTTACCCGAAACATCACACAAAATGAAGGTTGTTTATGCCTTGACGCTATGCCTGGGCGTCGCTGATGCTGTAGTGTTGCCTGTGTTTTCAGCTCCCAAGGGTGGCTATGCACTTCCTCGACCTGATTCAGATGACACAACGGATACTTCAAAGCCTGCGGCTGGATCATCAAAGACGAATTTGAATTCTGTGCTCCCTGTATTTGGAAATGCAAAGCCAAAGAGTGGATTCCCTGCTTCTGCTTTGTCGCGAAGAGTTGAGCGAATTGAGCAGACTTATGGCTCTGATGAGTCTACAGATGACTCTGTTTATACGCCTACGGAGCCATCTGATTCTACTCCGCCAAGTCCATCTGGTGACACGCCCTCGGGCTCAGATGGTATTCAAGAAGTGGTGTATGCCGAGCCATTCATGCAACCGACTTATGTCCGCTTCGGCCCAGCTCCAGTCGATAAGCCAGAAGTTGCCCCCAAAGCCAAGTCAACGTCAAATGATACTGCAAGTGTAGCCAAGCATGGAGGAGACGATGATTCTAGCTCTGGCGGACACAAGCAAAAGGGCAAGGATAAGAACAAGGGAAATGATGACAAGGGACGACATAATGGCGATGAGGACACTACAAAGTCTCGCAAGAAGCCTGAGGATTCACCAAAGACATCTTCCAGCAGTGCAACAGGCTCAGTGTCTGTTACTGCTACGAGCACTGCAGCCCCTACAAGCTCGCCTAAGGGTGATGGCAAGGGCAAAGGCGAGGGAAAAGGAAAGGGGAAGGGCAAAGACGATGATAGACATCATGGTGATGATGATGCTACCAAGTCTCGTACCAGAGTTGATGACTCCAAGACTCGATCATCAGCATCACCAACTGCTACTGTAGCCTCCAAGAAGGGAAGCTCTGGCAAGCACAGTGGCCATGACGATGCTGGCAAGACTGGGGACTCCAAGACCAACTCCAAGAAGGGATCAAAGAAGTCCAAGTCCAAGGCCTCTAAGAAATCCTTCATCACCCATCAATCCGGCAAGACCTTTGATGCAGACAGCACCAAAGGCGGCGGCAAAAACGGCCCCGGCTACAGCCCGTCCTTCAACGCCCCCAAGCTGAACAAGGGCTACATCCAAGCCATCCCCCCCAAAGCCAGCACCCTCAACAACAAGTTCAGCTCACGCGTGAAGCCTCGTCCCCAACTCGACACAAAAAAGGTCCGTCCCCTTTCCTCCTCCCCCCTGCTCAAGAGAGATGCAAAAGAAAACGTACTGAGTCTCCGTGCAGCCGCGCCCTTCAACAGCGCCGCGATCGACCGCAAAAAGTGGTCAGTGACGTGTGATAGTGTGCACGAGGGGGATGACTGCAAGAATGCTATCGATGGGAGCAGTGATACCATGTGGCATACTCAGTGGGAGGGCAGTGAGCCTGCGCCGCCGCATAGTATCACTGTTGATATGAAGAAGAGCTACAACGTCAATGGTATTTCTATGTTGCCGAGACAGGATGGCTCGCCGAATGGGTATATTGCGCAGCATCAGGTCTTCTTGAGCAAGGATGGCAAGACTTGGGGTTCGCCTGTGGCGTATGGGAATTGGTATAATGACTGGACTGTCAAGTATGCCAATTTCGATACACAGCCTGCACGATTCGTCAAGCTTGTTGCCCTGACTGAAGCAAATGGTAATCCTTGGACAAGCATTGCAGAACTCAATGTCTTCCAAGCAAACGACTATATCCCTCCTCAAGCATCCCAAGGCGCTTGGGGTCCAACCATCAACTTCCCCATCATCCCCGTCGCCGGAACAGTTGACCCCAACACGGGCAAAGTCCTCGTATGGTCATCCTGGGCTCGAGACACCATGTCCGGTGGCCCCGGTGGCTTAACCCTCACTTCAACATAGGACCCAGCAACAGGGCAAGTCGCAGAGCGTCAAGTCACAGAGACAAACCACGACATGTTCTGCCCCGGCATTTCCCTCGACGGAAACGGCCAACTCGTCGTTACGGGCGGCAACAACGCTGAGCGCACAAGCCTCTTTGATCCCGTGCAGCAAGCGTGGGTATCCGGGCCCAACATGCAAGTCGCACGCGGTTATCAATCCTCCGCCACGACATCTACAGGCAAGGTCTTCACCATCGGTGGATCATGGAGCGGCGGCTCGTCCTTCAAGAACGGCGAGGTGTACGACCCCAAGAAGAAGACCTGGACGCTGCTTAATAAAGCTGATGTGCAGAAGATGCTCACGGATGATGCGCAGGGTTTGTTCCGCTCTGATAACCACGCCTGGCTGTTTGGCTGGAAGAGCGGTACAGTGTTCCAGGCTGGGCCGAGTAAGAACATGAACTGGTACTACACTGAGAAGAAGAATGGCGATGTCAAGACTACGGGGCAGAGGGCCTCTGATCGTGGTGTTGCGCCTGATGCCATGTGCGGCAACGCCATCATGTTTGACGCCGTCAAGGGCAAGATCCTGACTCATGGTGGAACTCCGAATTATCAAGACTCAGATGCTACTACCGATGCTCACATCATCACTGTCGGAAACCCTGGTACCAACGCTTATGTTGCTTACGCCAGCGAGGGTCTCTTCTTCCCTCGTGTCTTCCACAGTTCTGTTGTTCTACCCAACGGCAACGTCTTCATCACGGGCGGTCAGCAATACGCCATCCCGTTTAAAGACTCAACTCCCCAGTTACAACCTGAGATGTACTATCCCGACAGAGATGGCTTTGAGCTCATGGAGCCCAACAACATCGTGAGGGTATATCACAGTATCGCCCTCCTCCTCCCCGACGGACGAGTCTTCAACGGCGGCGGTGGTCTCTGCGGCGGATGTGACACCAACCACTTCGACGCTCAGCTCTACACCCCCCCCTATCTCTACGACGCAAAGGGCAAGTTAGCCACACGCCCCAAGATCACCTCCGTGTCTGTGTCTTCCATTAAGGTTGGAGGAACAGTCACTGTTCAAACGGGGGGAGCTATCGTGCAGGCATCTCTGGTGCGGTACGGAACGGCTACGCACACTGTTAACACCGACCAACGGCGTATTCCGTTGACGTTGGCTAACGCGGGAAAGAATTCGTATTCGTTCCAGGTGCCTAGTGATCCTGGTGTTGCGCTGCCGGGTTATTGGATGTTGTTTGTCATGGATAAGAATGGAGTGCCGAGTGTGGCTTCTACGATCAAAATCACTGGTTCGTAGGCGGTATTTTATTCATATAGATTTCGTTTGATCAATTTTAACACAAAGTTCTATCATCTTTTCTCTTCCGTCCTCATCATACATGATTATCTTGGTGAAGCTGCATAGTGCCACTACCCGCAATCCACCAGATATGTATATCCAAGTCTCACTTGCTCTTTTGTGAATAATGATGGATCATTGGTTGGGTCTTTGCGTGTAGCACAGGAGCCAAACGGCGCGGTTGTTTCAGCTATGCATATGCGTTGTTTGTTGGCAGCCTTGCTTGCGGGGTTCAAGCATACTATCGGACTTTCTCGCCCTGATATGCTTGTACTGCACTCTTTGAATAATATTTTCAAATGTTTAGTCTTGTATATAAGTAATTAGTTAAGGGCATCAAGGAAACCGTCTTTTTCTCGTCTCAAATAACCCAACATTTCATCCCCTCCCCTCCCTCCTCCCCCTCCATCAAATGATCCCAATCAAAGCGCTACCTATACTCGCTATGAAGGTCATTGAGTACCACCAAATATGTTCCGGCGCTTTCAAGATCGTGATCCGAATATCAAACGCCAGCCACA